>CM021107.1:414857649-414926742 GCA_007115665.2 Sequoiadendron giganteum
GTCCCTCAACCCTCAACCCTCAAATTTTAATCCCTCAACCCCTATACCCTCTGAATCCCTCAACCTCAACCCTTAAACCCTAATCCCTCAAATCCTATACCTTCTTAATCCCTCAACCCTCAACCCTTAAACCCTGATCCCTCAAACCCTATACCCTCTTAATCCTTGAACCCTCAACCCTCAACCATTAAAGACTAATCCCTCAACCACTATACCCTCTTAATCCCTCAACCCCCAACCCTCAACCCTCAAACCTTAAACTTTAATCCCTCAACCCCTATACCCTCTGAATCCCTCAACCCTCAACCCTCAACCCTTAAACCATAATCCCTCAACTCCTATAGCCTCTACCCTATAACCTATTAATCCCTCATCCCTAAACCCTAACCCATAAACCCTCTACTCTCTACAGCCAATCCTCCACCCTCTACCCTCAACCGTAATCCGCCAACCCTTAAACCCACTTAGTAAACTCTCTACCCTAATCCCTCAACTCTCTTGAACCTTAAACCCTCACCCCTTAAACACTTAAACACTCAACCCTCAACCCTAACCCCTTAAACCCTAAACTGTTAAACCCTTTACCCTCTACCCTCTACCCTCTAACCTCTACCCTCAACCCAATACTCTCTACCCTAAACCCTAATCCCTCAACCCTTAATCTCTCAACCCCTATAACCTCTACCCTATATATTGGACCCTCAACCCTAATCCCTCGACCTTATACCTTAAACCCTCAATCTTCAACCCTCAACCCTTAAACCCTCTACCCTTTACCCTATACATTAAACACTCAACCCTCAATTCTCAACCCTCAACCCTCAATCCTTAAACCCTAAACCCTCTACCACTTACATTGGACCCTAAACCTAATCCTTCAACCATATACCCTCAAACCTATACCCTAAACCCTCTACCCTCAACCAAGTAAACTCTTAACCCCAAACCCTTCAACCCTAAACACTTAAACCTTAAACCTTCTACCCTATACCCTCAACCTAATACCCTCTACCATCAAACCTATTCCCTCAACCCTCAAACCTTAAACCCTAATACCCTAGAAACCATCAACCCTATAGGTCCTCCACCCTAATCCATCAACCCTATACCCTCAAACCCTATCACTTTCTCTCTATCTATACATCTCACCTCTCCCTCCTTCCCTCCCTCCCACCTTCTCTAATTGTCTCTATCTATCGTCTCCCTCTTTCTATGTACCTCTCATTCAATCAATCCCTACCACCCTCTCTCACTCCCTCTACCTATCTCTCTTTATTTCCCTCCCACTCCTTCCTGCTCTCTCCCACTACCTCTCTCTCCCTCTCTCTCATGTCTCTTCCTCCCACCCCCTCTCTCTCTAAGGTCTCTCCATCTGGCAACCTACCTAGGTAACTCTATATATGTCTCTCTCCCCTCTCTCTATATATCCCTCCAACCCTACCTAGATAAGTCCCTCTCACTCCACTCGGGCCTCTTTCTCTACCTCTATCAGGTCACTCCCTCTCACACCCTCTCCCTCTCTCAAGTCTCTTACTCACACTCCCTCTCTCTCCCACTCCCTCTATCTCACACTCCATCTCTCTCACACTCCCTCTCTCTCACACTCCTTCTTACTACCTATCTCTCAAGTATCTCCCTCTCACCCCCCTCACACTCTGAAGTCCCTCCCTCTAACACTCTCAAGTCTCTCCCTTTCGCACCCTACCTACATAACTCTCTCCTTCTCTTTGTCTCTCTCTCTCTCTCTCTCCCTCTCCCTCAATTCTCTCTCCCACCCCCTGTCTCTCTCTCTCCCTCTCCCTCAATTATCTCTCTCCCACCCCCCTCTCTCTTTCTCCCTCCCTCCCACCCACCCTACCTAGCTAAGTCCCCCTCAATCCAACCCCTTCTCTCCCACTCCCTCTCTCTTAAACTCGCACTTCGACCCCCTCTCCATCTCTCTAGACTCTCTAAATTCTCCCTTCATCTAAAGACATACATAAATGCATACATACAAGCATAATACATATGTACATATAATCTTACATCCATACAAGCATACATACATACATGTACATAAAAATATATTAGCATAAATTAATATATTATAATTTAACATAAAGTAAGACATAATATAACGTGCTCACATTATATGCTAATAGACATGTTCCCCACAGAAGCAAAAACCATGTCAAAAGTGAGATATAACGCTCTCGCGTTATATCTTGCTTTGGGAATTGCTGAACTTTAAGCTTGGTATTTGCCTTGGAATAACAAACCAAAGGCTTGGAGGGTATTCCCAATGACCAGAGACGTGTTTTTAAAAAAATCCACCATATTTCATCATAATCAAGTTCATACTCACCGTCAGGATTGCACGTCGTTCAATATCGAAAATATCGAGCACATGGGTAATGTTGGGTTATCTCTTAGCTATCCAACGATGCAATTTTTTTCACTTTCTGAAAATGTTAAGTCTTTCATCCATAATTTATTTTATCTGTATGTCTTTTTTTTGCCAAAAAGCAGTGTTTGGTATTTTTTTCATTATAAATTAACCGTTCATCAATTTTTCAAATAAATTACATTTTTTGATTCTAGAATCCATTCTACAAAATTTAAAAAATAAAAAATAAAAATCAATTAGTTTCCAAAATTTGTAGGGGTAGCACGACCAAAATTCTATTTTTAGGATATGTCCACTTTGCAAATTAGTAAAAAATCAAATATTCATTAAAAATTATCAGAAAAATCATGCATCAACTACATACTGTTAGCTAACTTCTGACCGTTGTGATTTTAAAAATACTAAAAAAAAGTTCACCATACGAGGGTCGTACAAGAGTTGCTATGTTATGTTTTTCTGACAAAAACAACACCAATTTGTGTGCATCCCTTGTTTTAACCCCTTAATCTCAATCATTTTCAAAATAAATTAGTAGTTTAGAAAGTAGACTCGGAGCACTTGAATCCTTCTTTTTGTTCCATCTCAAAATTTTGAATCTAAGTATCCTCAATTTCACGTCCAAGGTCAGTATTTCCTAATTTCAGAAAAAAAATTGTCCACATAAGTCCCCTTTTTGGGAACCATCTTGGTGCACTTACCCCATGCAATTGCAAGACTTTGCATCTACCTAGTGGAGATTGGAGGAGCATAAGCTTCGTATTGACATTAATTCAATTTCTTGGGATATGTTCATTGAGAGATTTAGAGCCAGATTCCTATTTGACCATTGGCGACAACGTTGTGGAGGCAAGTTTCATTCTCTACGACAGATGGTCATGTCAGTGGAACCATATGAGCATAGATTCTACGAGCTCAAATAGTAGAGGGCATTATTGTTCAACACTTCATTAGAGGCTTAAATACCCGGATGAGTGGTGGTGTTCAGGTTTTTGAACCTAAGACCATGGAGACAATAGTAGAGAAGGCCAAACTGCTAGAAGAGAATTTGGCGATGGCGTTGGGTGGGCATACTAGAGTATAGATAGGAAGTGCTTTAGCTATAGGATCTAGTTCATGTAGTGGCCAGGATCAGAGAGTTGGACCACTTAGGACACAACAAGTGCCTCCACAAAGTGGTCAACATCAGAATTAACAGGGGAAACAGAATAATTTCCAGCCTAGATAGGGAGACAAATATCAATCAGGGGGTGACAAAAACTGGAGGCGAAACAAATGTCCCAATTATGAGTAGCTGACACAGAGTACATAGTCTACCTATAATAGGGGTAGCATTCAATAGTTGAGCATGCCACCTAGAGGTAGATGATTCAAAAGGGGTACACGATGTTTTTCTTGTGGTCAACAGGGTCACATAGTGCGACAGTGTCCCAATAGGGGCACATCAGGCTATAATTAGAGGCCAGCGACATCAGAGCTAACTATTTGAGATGGTGGTAGAGGTCATCGGGTGTTTGTTGTGGTTGACAACTGCCTAGCTGATCATCAGAGTATAGTGGTAGAGACTTCGGGTATGTTACTAGGTAACAGGGTTACCATTTTATTTGTTTCAATAGATTAGATTCATTTATTTCATTGTCTATCATAGCACGTTATAGACTGAGGGCAGTTAAGCAGGACATTAGGTGGTAGGTCGAATTGGTCTCCGGTGCTAAATTTGTAGCACATTCCCTAGTACATGATTGTAGATTAGAGATTGGACCTTTCACACTACAGTAGACCTCCACATTATATCGTTGGGGTCATATGACTTTGTCTTAGGGATGGATTGGTTAGAGGCACATGGAGCCGTTATTGATTGTCGACGCAAGTCGATTAAATGCATTGATGTATCTAGTAGGAAGGTTGAGATAGTGGGAGTTTAGAGACCCATATCATTGAGGATGATCTTGACTATGCAACTAAGGAGATGTGTACATCAAGGTTGTCAATTGTTTGCAATAATAGTAGATGACTTGGAGTTGGGAGATAGTGAGGAGAAGATTTCACTTGATAGCCACCCCATACTTTAGCAGTATCCAGATGTATTTCCTAGTGAGATACCAGGGATGCCACCTCAGCGTGACATTGATTTCAAGATTGATCTTATACTTGGATTCGAGCCTATTTCACGAGCTTCGTACCGTATGACTACAAAGGAGCTTAAGGAGCTCCGCTTGCAGCTAGAGGAGTTGTTAGCAAAGGGTTTCATCCACCCTAGTGTTTCACCTTGGGGAGCACTAGTAATTTTTGTGAAGAAGGATGGATCTCTCCGATTGTGCATAGACTACTGTCAGCCGAATAAAGTGAAAATCAAGAACTGATATCCCTTACCTAGGATCAATGATTTTTTTTTATTAGATCAAGGGTGCTACAATCTTTTCAAAAATTTATCTTAAGTTAGGGTACCATCAACTACATATATTTGATTCCAAAATTCATAAGATGGCATTTCACACTTGTTTCGGTCACTACAAGTTTATAGTGGTACCGCTTGGGATGATGAATGAACCATCTGTGTTCATGAGCTTGATGAACGAAGTCTTTCACACATATCTTGATAGATTCATATTAATATTCCTTGATGATATATTGATCTATTCCAAGACAATAGAGGAGCATGAGAAGCATTTGAGGCAGGTTTTGCAGTGTTTGAGAGACAATCAGTTGTACGCTAACCTGTCCAAATGTGAGTTCTTTAAGACCAAGGTTAAGTACCTTGGACATGTGATATCAGGAGAGGGTATTGCAGTGGATCCTACAAAGATCCAAGCGATCATTGATTGGTCTACGCCCACTAATGTGGCAGAGATATGCAACTTCATGGGATTAGTAGGTTATTACAAATGCTTTGTTCAGAGTTCTTGAGGATAGGACATCTTATCACTTCTCTTCAGAGGAAAGGGAAGAGATTTGTCTGGTCAGAGCAGTGTGAGGTAAAATTTCAAACTTTGAAGGAGAGGTTGACCAGTGCACCGATTCGTGCAATACCTAATCTTACTGGAGATTTTGTTGCCTATACAGATGCATCTTTGGAGGGATTAGAAGTAGTCTTGATGTAGGATGGTCGAGTTATAGCGTATGAATCTCACAAACTCAAGGATCATGAGTTGAATTACCTCACACATGATCTTGAGTTAGCAACGACAGTACATGCTTTGACGAGGTGGGGACATTTCCTTTTGGGGAAAAATTTTGAGTTGTATAGTGACCATTAGAGCCTATAGTACATCTTCACACAACCGAATCTAAATGTCAGGCAAAGGCGATGGATGTAGTTCCTTTGTGAGTATGACTTCGAGGTGAAGTTCATCCAAGGGAAGGAGAATGTAGTTGTTGACACTCTCAGTAGATGGAGACATGAGTTGTCAGTGGTGACTCTTGGTGTGGATTTGAGGAGTCAGATCCTTTCTACACTTCCTTTAAACAATTGGTATTAGGAGGGGAGATCAGAGATAGAGACAAAGAGGACTCTTGAGGGCATATTCTCAGGTTATTCTCTAGAGTTAGATAGTTTGTTGAGACACAAGGGACACATTTATGTTCCATCTTCAAGAGATATTTGTACCTTGGTTATAACAGAGGCACATCAGGCACCCTATTCAGCTCATCCTGGAGTGAAGAAGATGCACACCGATTTGCAAAAACTATACTTCTGGGTAGGTATGAAGCAAGACATCGTTTAATTTGTGTCAAGGTGTTTGGAGTGTGAATGAGTGAAGGTTGAACACCAACATCTGGTAGGACTTCTGCAACCACATTTGGTGCCAAAGTGGAAATGGGATATAATCTTGTTGGGTTACCCAATTCTTTGCGACGACACGATGCCATTATGGTGACGGTGGATAGGTTGATGAAGGTAGCACACTTATCACGCATTCATTCATCCTATAATGCTTCATCCATTGCTAGAGTGTTCATGGGAGATATTGTTAGGTTCAATGGTATTCCTCGTTGGATCATTTTCATCAAGGATCCTGTGTTCATCTCAACTCTTTGGATGTCATTGCAACATACCATGGGGACATAGTTCAAGCAGTCTTACTAGAGATTTTGTTGTCTATACAGATGCATCTTTGGAGGGATTAGAAGTAGTCTTGATGTAGGATGGTCGAGTTATAGTGTATGAATCTCACAAACTCAAGGATCATGAGTTGAATTACCCCACACATGATCTTGAGTTAGCAACGATAGTACATGCTTTGATGAGGTGAGAAAATTTCCTTTTGGGGAACATATTTGAGTTGCATAGTGACCATCAAAGCCTATAGTACATCTTCACATAGCCGAATCTAAATGTCAGGCAAAGGTGATGGATGTAGTTCCTTTGTGAGTATGACTTCGAGGTGAAGTTCATCCAAGGGAAGGTGAATGTAGTTGTCGACACTCTCAGTAGATGGAGACATGAGTTGTCAGTGGTGAATCTTGGTGTGGATTTGAGGAGTCAGATCCTTTCTACAGTTCCTATAAAAAATTGGTATTAGGAGGTGAGATCAGAGATAGAGACAAAGAGGACTCTTGAGGGCATATTCTCAGGTTATTCTCTAGAGTCAGATGGTTTGTTGAGACACATGGGATGCATTTATGTTCCATCTTATAGAGATCTTCGTACCTTGGTTATGACAGAGGCACATTAGGCACCCTATTCAGCTCATCTTGGAGTGAAGAAGATGCACACTGATTTGCAACAACTATACTTTTGGGTAGGTATGAAGTGAGACATCGTTGAATTTGTGTCAAGGTGTTTGGAGTGTCAATGAGTTAAGGTTGAACACCAACATCTGGTAGGACTTCTGCAACCATATTTGGTGCCAGAGTGTAAATGGGATATAATCTTGTTGGATTTCATTGTTGGGTTACCCAATTCTTCACGATGACATGATGCCATTATGGTGACGGTGGATAGGTTGATGAAGGTAGCACACTTATCGCCCATTCGTTCATCCTATAATGCTTCGTCCATTGCTAGAGTCTTCATGGGAGATATTGTTAGGTTGCACGGTATTCCTCATCGGATCATTTTTGTCAAGGATCTTGTGTTCAACTCAACTCTTTGGACGTCATTGCAACATACCATAGGGACATAGTTTAACTTTAGTTCAATGTATCACCCTGAGACATATGCACAAACCGAGAGGTTCAACCAGATCCTCGAGGATATGTTACACATGTATGGACCAACATACACAATGGGAAGACTATCTCCATTTAGTGGAGTTTATTTATAATAACAACTATCAGAGTTTTATTGGTATGCCTCCTTTCCAGACATTGTATGGACAACCGTGTTAGACTCCTTTGAGCTTGGATCGGTTAGACGATAGAGTTTTATTGGGTCCTGAGATGCTTTAGGATATGGAGCAGTAGGTGATCCAGATCAAGGAACATTTGGTTGTTGCATAGGATAGGCAAAACAAGTATGTAGATGCGCATCGAGTGGACCATCAACTTGCAGTAGGTGACCAAGTCTTTTTACGAGTGTGTCCATGAAAGAGTCCAATCTGATATGGAAAAGGCTCTAATCTCGCACCTCACTTCATCAGGCCTTTCAAGATTCTTGAGAAGATTGGACCAATAGCTTATCGTCTTGCTTTGCCACCTAGTCTCGCGCATACACAACATATTCCATGTTTCAGTACCCAGGCCTTACCACCCTGATATATCTCACATCCTTGATTGGAATTCCTTACAGGTAGAGGAAAAACAACTCACTTTGGAGCCCATGGCCGTCAAGCAACACAAGAGACTCGCCCTCAGGGGTCAAGATATTGAGTAGGTAAGGGTCTAGTGGGATCCGAGAGATGATACATCAGCTACCTAGGAGGATGTGACCAGGATGAGGGAGCTCTATCCCTATTTTTTCGCAGGCTTCTAGGAGCAAGCCTGATCCTAGGGGGAGGATGTAGCACCCCTCTGATTTGCTTATGTTTTTAGACAATGCTTTTATTTTGATAGACTATGATATTATGATGTTATTTGATCGCAGACATTGGAGAAATGATGGTTTTTATTTTGAGATATGATGGTAGACTATATTGATGTTTATTTATTATGAAATACTCTCTGGTTAGCATAATTGATTATTTGAGTTGATATTGATATATGTTCATCTGTAGTTATTTGATGTTTTAGTTTCATCAATTTTGATGTGACACTATAATGGTGAAGGGGACGAGATTGCATCACTCGCTTGCGAGCACCCTGTGATTTTTCTATTTTTCCTTCACAGTGTGATTGTTCATGATGTTTATACATGTACAACATATGTTTTGATTGCAGGATTGTAGGTACAGGACATTGGCTCCACCTAGATTCACAGGTTTGAGCGTGTCCATTGCCCAACAAAATAGTTGATTAGGAGATAGTAACATAATTTCCTTGTCAAACCACAACCCTAGTCACAATGTGTCATTAGTCCTTATTTTCATCATGCTTTGTTGTCATTTTGTTCATGTTTTCCTTGTCGTTTAATTATTTTGCAAGGTATGCTCTGTGGGAAATTAACGTTTATAATGTTTTGAATTGATTATTTAGTTAATCATGATTAACGTTGTTACAAGCTTTAAATTTGATTTAATTAACTAGATTTAATTTATTGTGTAAAGTAATTTAATTATTTAGATTAAATTTATTTTACATAGTGATTAAAATTAATTAGATTAAATGAATGGATAATTAAGATTAATATTAGATTTTAAATTATTAAATAAACAAATATCTTATTAAATATCGATGATTTGATTTGGGAAACATATTTTGGGATTGTGACATGAGTTAGAATTTAATATTTGGTGTTGGGAAATAATTCACGGAGATAATTATTGCATTAACTGAAAGAGGGCAAAAGGTTATCTCAGGGGAATGAAAATTGTATTTTGTGGGTTGTTAAAAATTGGAAGAAGTTGTTGAAAATTGGGGAAGAAGCTCTTGGGAAATTGGCTCTGGTTTTATTTTCAACTTTCTGGAAATGAGGATTATTTGGAAGAAGCTTTGATAATTTTGGAATCTAAAGGCGAGACTCTACTTCAAACTTCAAATCTTCAAGCATCTGAAATAGGTTCTTTATTATTTTTATTTAAATACAAATTAGAAAAGACTATTAGAATTAGTTAATGTCTGGGAAAAGATTGCGTGTACGACAAATTTTTATTAAATCACAGGTTTCAATTTTGAAAAAAATTATTGTTTTAAATGTATATGGGTTGGGGGCTACCCCCACAGTCATCACCCCATAGGGGAGGTGGGGTGTGAAGGCAATGCTCAGCGCTTCCTTCATAGGCTGTGGGCTCCCCATTTGGGGAGTCGACTATGGAAACAACACGAGGTAAATGGCAGCCAAACATGGTTTTGTCCGCTTCTTTTTAAATTCATTTTTTTATAATATATGATTTTTAATATACATTAAATATAATATATGTATATATGCATATGTATATATAAATATATATACATATATATATATTTATGTATATATATTTAACTATGTATATGTATATGTATATTTCAATATATATATATATATTTAATAAATGCTTTGGGAAATTATATTTAATTTTTAAATATTTAAATAATATATTATATATGTATAGTTATATATAAATACATATATAATTATATATATTTAAATAAAATTTTATTTTAGGTGCAATGTATATGCACAAATTAGATGTTTGTAAAATGAAATGTTTTAAAAAAGGGAAATTGTTTTTTATATAGTTGAAATGGGAAATTGAATTAAATAATTAGATTTAATTTATTTATTATCTATAAATGAAATTGTATTAAGCTAGATTATTTTGAGAAATGTATTATTATTTTTCTTGAAATGGAAATTAGATTAGGGAAATCCTAATGATAGTTTTTATTACTTGCCTGAATTGCTTATTTAATTATGATGTATTTTGTTCATGTAAGTTGGGGAATCTATTAGTTGTGATACGTAAGCCTTCCAGATGTTGTAATATTATGTGGGGGTTGATGTGATATTTTTCTCAGCCCTTTGTTTCCCTTGGGTTGTGCACCTGGTTGTGATTCAGTTTAAACACCTGGTTACTACGAACGGGATGTGTTGCCTCTTGCATTATGGTTAGGATTTAATATCCATTTGTATGCACTTTATCTACCCTTGGTTTATGGATTAGATCCTTGTGTTGTTAATAGGAGAGTGGCTCTCAATGGGGGTCGATGCATAAAGTGGTGCCAAGGTAACTCATGTGAGAGTTAGATAATTCAGTGGAAATTAAATAAATGTATTAGGGGAAAGGGTAGCTTTAAACACATAACTTTTTAATTATGCCTCACTCACTGGCTCAAGGGGTCATTTAGACTTGAGATGAGACGAGAAGGCCTGGAATGGAAAGATCATTATCTTGTCCCTTTGAAAGATATTTGATTCTGCATCAGTTTGCATGTGGGGTCGGGGATCATGAGAGGCTACTAGGGTAACCCAAGATGGGGGCCCGAGCCTAGGAAGATCTTCCAGGGTAACCATGCAACTTTGTGATGACACTCCTCCTATGATAACAGTTTGTATTGTTCATTTGGTGTACTTGATTCTTTTACTTTGGAAGTAATGTACCTTCATGTATTGAATTGTATTGTACTTGTTTAGTTTAGTCTTGTGGTTGCCTGTGTCTTGAGGTTGTTAGTTATGCCTAGGAAGCCCTTTTACTATCTCCTAGCAGGGGGTGGACCTTCAGGTACTTGGTTGGGTGGAACATGCACCTTAAACCATTGGGTTTCCACTTCATGCTCGTGATGGAAGGATCTTCTAGATTGGAGAGCTCGCATGTTCTAGTTGCTTTGTACCATCTCTTGTGTTCTATTGGATCAGTTGGATGTTATGAAATGAGTTTAATGTTATTAGATCTATGTTCTTTATTTCATGAGTAAAATTTATATGCTATGGATTAGTTTACTTTTGTATGTTATGGGTTTCAAATATAAGTGTTATCACATACCTTAGAGGATGTATGCGTTAAGTGTAGTTCACTTTATCTATTGTTAATTGCACTTTAAAAAATAAATTGTTACGCTTTCATTGTATTTGTGTCGTCCTCTAGGGTTATGTGACAGGGTGTTGCATAGACATACATTGCACATAAATGGTTTAAGAAATGAGAGAAGGTTAACTCAATATTCTTGTAAACACCACATTTGTGAATATTAGTATAAATTATTTGATCTAGGAAAATGTGTAATTAGATGTACACATCAAATATATTCATAGCTTAGAATTATAAAAGAGTAAATATTACTTATTTTGAACTAAATGAAGTATAAGATAAGTGGTTAAACCTCTCAGCCAATTAGATTGTTAATAATTTATTTTCTAAATATTTTTAATTCAAAAATTTACATTTTAACTTTGTAAAAGATAAATATTTTCTTTATATTAAAAATATAACTTATGATTCGCTAATTGTGTCACCAAAAAGTGTAGCCTTTGAGACTTTTCACTCATTTGGACCCTTGCTTATGGACTTTGGACCTTTTTCGACCTCTTTTTACCCCTTTCCAAGCCTTGTGCCAAAGTGTTGTAAGGTGTTGTAAAATATTTTCACACTTTCCTAGGCTTGTCATCACTTAATCAACCCTTTCTTATGCTATAATGACCCCTTAATACACATATAAATCCCATCTTAGGTGTTTTCATGAGACAGTCTCGACAAGCAATAATAATAATGCCTTAATTCTCGACAAACAATCAAAATTGCTTAGGTGGACTAGGTCGGGCATAAAAATTAAAATTAATTTAAGTTTCTTTTTGGATTTTGTCTCTACAACCCTAAGGTCGGCCTATATGGTGTTATTTTGGGAAAATTAGAGCATAAAATGTATAAATGAGCCTAAAAACCCTAATTTCTCATAAGACACACTCATTATTGACAACTCTTCACTCACTCTCTCTCTCTCTCTCTCTCTCTCTCTCTCTCTCCTTCTTCTCAAGCAAGCTAGGCTTTGAGTATTCTAAGTCACTAAGGAATCTCTCTCAAGAAGCATCCAAGGGTTGGATCCTCCATTGTTGCAACTCAAGATCTATCATCAAGGCAAGGTAAAATCCATCACTTTCCTTTGTTTATGCTTCATTAATTTATTTCATCTTTTTGGTTTGATTGCTCAAAAGGGGTTTGACTATGGCAAACCCCTAATCCCTAACAATTAACAAGTTTTCCCTCTTTGTGTGATTTGCAGGTCTTATAGGAAGATTTGGCAAGGAATCAAAGGTGGAAGAACATTCAAAAACTTTTCCAAGCTCTTCAAGGTTGGAGAAACCCTAGTTTAATCTTGGAGGACACCCACAGATCAAAATCTTCATTTTCGGGACAAGACACCTAGAGAAGAGCAAACAACATAGACTAAGGGCCTCAGATTCCATCTTCTGATTTACAGAAATTTAGAAGAGGACTAGGTCACCACCTTGGGCTACCTAGTCCCATTGAAGCTATTTTTCAAGGATTTTGGTAGATCTGGATACCTTTTTGGCTGAAACGGACCTTGGAGTAGTTTTCTAAAATTTGCCCGAAAAAGGACTAGGTCGCCCAACTTGGCACAAATGTCCCTTTCGGATCTTGCATCAAATTCAACAACATTTCCAGCCTCTTCAAGTTCCTAGGTGTACACCCCTTTCATATCCAACCTTCTATTTTAGTTCAATGCATATTTCTTAGGTTATCTTGTACATACTTGCATATCTCAATGTGTTTTCCAACATTTCATATTCTTTAGTTTAGCAATAATAAATCATTTCTATTTTTAGTTTACTGCACTTAGATCATTTCATTTAGGCACACTCAATCACACACATCACAACCCTTAACCCTTTGAATGAACTCACCCAAAAGGATACATCATTAGGTGAAAGAGTGTTATTCCTAAACCAAGTGCTCCTTAGGTGAAAAACCCTGAGAGCCTAGTAAGGGGAATCCTCTTTCCCTTTTAGCATATCATCTTTTTGGTGGTTCACTAACACATACAACTAAGACTAACTAATTAAGAAATCATGGATGTAATAATATCTACCTAAAAATAAGTACTAATAATTTTAAATTAAAAAAAAAAGAAAAAAACATTCTTATAATAAATCTAATAATAATTTTTTTATCCAAAATAAATAAATAATGAATACAAATTCTACTAAATTTTAACTCTTAAAATATTTATGAATAATTTTTTAATAATAAAAATAATATCTAAAATGAGAATAGAAAAACTCTAAACTTCTATTTATATGAATAAAATGTCAATGACACAATACAAATTTATGACAATGAAAGGATTTTTTGATATATATTACTAATTTGAAATTCCAAGATTTTCTAAAAAATTTTATTCAAGTGCCTTTTAAATTGATGAGATATATAAAGTATTTTTTCTTTCAACAACTTCAAAACTAAGACTTCAATTGCATACATGATTTTATTAGGTGAAACATGTACTTTCCCTTTGGAAGCATTAGGGATGATTTGCTTGTTAAATTACTTAAAAAAACATAAGATGTAGAGAATTGTTATTGGCTCAAGTTAGCTATTGAGGAAGATCTAAATAGAATGAAGATGATAAACTAGAGTAAGTAGATGAATAGAAGAGACATTAATATAGAGTGCCTAAACATTAATGAGGAAATAAATGTAAGGAAGCTGAGGTAGCAGAAAAATTTTCTACACTAATCTTGAGAGGAGGATAATGAATTTGTTTTACAAATCTTTAAAATTAAAAAAACTTAAACAAAAATAAACATAAATATCATGCATACCACAACATAGTGATTTACGTGGGGAAAACCCTTTCAAAAGAAAAACTCCACACTCCAAAAGTCGCCCAATATTATTCAGAAATTACAAAGATTACAATATACTTGGAGAGCAAGCTTCTCATAGGAGTATCACCAACCAAAGATCTGAAGGCAACACAATCATTATCAGACTCTCATAATACATCATTCTACACAATTGTAATACAATGCCCTCATAGGAAAGGGTTGCCTTCTAGGGCAAGTCAAGCTAATAAACTATCAATCGTTAGATTTAAGACCTAATGATGACGGTCCAAACATATCAACAATACCTTACGTAATTAGCAAGGTTGAGATACATTTTTCCAACAATAAAAAGTATGTAAGAGAAAAAATTAAGACTACCATGTGGACACAACAATTCCGTTAGAGGAAATCCTACCATATCAAAGAATTTAACTCCACATGAGACCATGATGAAAAATATCACATAGGAGTTGAAATCAAGTGGAAAGAAAAATATAGATCAACACACTTGAGGATTAGTTTGCATAATCTTAGGTGGAAAACTAGTAGGTGGATAATATTTAAAAAGATGTGGAAAATGATAATATGTCTATTTTGCTACAAGGGTATTGTGGAGATGAGATGATACTACATCATGGATTGCTCAACCTATATCAACATACACATCAATTGTGAAGACACCTTTAAAGTTGAGGAGAGGAGGTTGGTCAAATAATTGATTTTTTAATCAAGATCTATTATAGAAGATCTCACATCATGACAAATTTATAAACTATAAAATTTTGGTGCCCTTGCATATTGGGATTGAGTTTTCATATTGTTATTTTTTTACTACTCTTAATCTCATATTGTTATTTTTTTACTACTCTTAATCTTATTTAGTGTGTTGATCTCCCTTGGTATCAAAATATATCAATCATTCAATTAAGCAATTATTTGTTATGATATAAATAAAAGATTTTATATATTTCATCCTTTCTTATGACATGTAATGAACTCAATTGAAATAGTATAGATTCAATTATTTATAACTGTATGAATATTTTTTATATAAATAAGGGAAAGGACCAATAGCCGTCCATGTAACAATAACCACTATGTTCTTGCCCACCTAACACCCCAATTACTATCTTAAAAATTATCAATACATGATAATTAAAATATATAGTTACCCACTTGTGTACTCATTAGTTAAAATTTAATTTTTTTATTGAAAGGGTTGTGTAACTTTATTGATACCCATAACACACGGTTACTAGGAAATTTGTGCATAAGTATTGGTCAAAACATTTATTTGTATTGGTCAAAACATTTATATGTACTGGTCAAAACATTTACATATTGGATAAGTTGTGCAATATTTTTGGTGGGTGTAACACATGGTTATTGGGGCATCTATGAATAGTTATTAAATGCCACTTTTAAACAACCATTTTTAAAATTTTCACACATAATGAATTCATATATTCATCGTAACTATCTAGAAGATGAAACAATAGTGTTAACCTCTAATGTCATATATGAAGACAAAAAAAACATCAAAATCCGATGTACTATTTATGAACTTAAGGCGCATGAAATTAGGGTGAGAATATCTTGGATCTTTTTTCCTATATATTTTATTCTTTATGTGACTCAAAGTTGGATTGATATAGTAGACATTGAATTAATTGTAGTTGTTATAATGTGAATAGAAAACTTTATATATCTTAATCTTTGATGTAACATGATGAGTCAAGTGAGGGAGTAGCTTTGACTATTTGCTACATGGTGAATGGAAAGTTTAATATATTTTGTTCTTTAGTATGACACAATAAATTGAATAAAAGGAGTAGTAAACATTCAATTAATTGTTTGAACATAAAATTTTATATAATTTGTCATTTTCTATGACAAAATTAGTTTTAAAATTATTTTGTTCTTATATGTGACAAAAGAATTGAATTGAGCAGGGTAGATATTGAATTAATTGTAATTGTTACAAGGTGAATATAAAACTTTATTATGTATATTGAACCAGATCGAGGAATTAGACATTTAATTATTTGTTAGTCTGAAGGGAGTAAACATTCAATTATTTATTACAGCGTGGAAGAAAATTTATATATTTTGTCCTTTCGTATGACAAAATGAGTTGGTTATGATATTAGACATTCGATTAATTGTTAGAGGAGAGGACCCATTACTTGAGCATGTTTCAATAATTGTGATAGTAGTTGTTTATATAATGCCCAATATTTTTATCAATATTGAACCAATAGTTGTGACTTTAAAGTTGTTAGTGTTGAGCTGACTACCCATAATTAAACAAAATGTATTCCTTTGATCTAAAAAGCAACCAATCATGCGATTCCACATCAATGCTCAATAAAACATTTTGTGAATGCATAAGTATTGGTCTCACTTTTTTTTGGGCCTTTTTGAACACCTTGATAAAAATCATGCTGATGTGGTCATGAAACCTTAGTTATAAGGAGGGGACTTGCCAAGTAAGCTGCTGTAAAAAAATGGGAGTGATTTGAAATTTTTATGTAAGATGATTAGAAGCGCGAAGTTAGGGTGCTCAACTAGTGGGTCCTCTCCCCTAGTGTCTCAACGGAAAACTATAAATATTTTGATAAGTGGGAGGTTTCTTCCACAACGTGTCAAATTATGATATTGCTATCAGGATTCCACCGTGTAGTTTTCGAGTCAAACTCATTGACCCATGATTCATGAGTAGTGGTTCACAAGAACCCATCTCTCATGATAATGAATGGTCCACTTAGCACTCATTGCATCTAGGTGATGCTCACATAGGTGAAACATTGGTCTGTCCCAAGGCACAACACTTGCTGAAGGTTTTGCAAATGGGGTAGCAAGCTAAGTGGGCTTAACCTTGGGAGAAACTCCATGGTTAAGCGTGCTTGAACTAGAGCAATATTGAGATGGGTGACCCCCTGGGACGGACCAATGCTTCACCTCTATGAGCATCACCTAAATGCAATGAGTGCTAAGTGGACCATTCATTATCATGAGAGATGAGTTCTTGTGAACCACTGCTCATGAATCATGAGTCAATGAGTTTGACTCAAAAACTACACGGTTGAATCCTGTTAGCAATATTATAAATATTTTGTCCTTCCCCTGACCCGATGAGCTGGACGGAGGAAGTAGGTAAACAGTATTGCTCTTAAAGATCGACAGACGTTCAAAACAATATAATAAAAAATCTTACCGTAGCGCAAAGACAACAGATCAATAGTTGTACGAAAATAACTGGTACGAATTCTCAAAAGAAACGTTGCATTCCACTTCTTTATTTGCCACACATTTTGCTTTTCTTCTGGTCATTTCTTACTTTTCTTAAACGCCAACTGCTACGCTCTTTCGCTTATTCCGAGAAGTTTTTATGTATCCTCTTTTACACACGGAGGACTGGTTTTAATGTTTATGTGACAGATTAGTGTTTTTTATTATAATTTTCCATTAAGTTTATTTTATTTACTTTTTAAAAAATTCATAAAACCTCTAGCTTTAAAAGTCTTTAAAGTTTACTCAACTACCAGCGCTCACAATTTTATTGAGCCCCACTCCATGGAATCGTAACACAAGAAGCGATTTCATTCCCCGCTTGCATTTCCTGTGCAGAAGGTCGGCTTTAAAGAGCCAGCTCTAATAACAACTCCCCTTGCATTGCAGTTCTCGTCCATTTACATTATCTGTCTTCTCAACTCAGTGTTTAGAGATTTGTTTGCAATTTACCCAAAGAAATGGTTGACTGTTGGCTCTGTTGCACTTCTAAGCCGAGGGTGAGGAGCCCTCCTCGTGAGGAACCCACTCAATCCTCGCCGCCTCCTTCAATACACACTTCAACTTTACCTCCTTCCATCGACTCCATGGACCTAAGCATTCAACAACTTCAGCGAGTTGATCCAACTGATCAAATTGATCCGCTCATCGACTTCATTGAATATCAGCTACACAAGATCGAGGTAAGCTACATAGTGTCGGACAACGCTCTATCACTCTCTGCTCTTCATTTATTAGCCAACATTTTATTGATGAGCGTGTGGTCATTATCGCAGGCTTCGCCAAAAGAAGAGTCTGCCTCCTCTTAGTTGCATTCCATTACAAGACCTGCTGCTGACTTTATAGAGAATATTTTAACAGAAGCGCTGAAGAGCAAGGTAATGCCTAAATGTTTGCTGAAAAATATCACGCAATTATAGGATATGAATATTATAACTGAAAATAAATTTGTCTTTTCAGGATCTAGTTAAGGAAATGGGAAATTTGGCTTTGAGTGGGCTGAAGATGGTTAGAGAAACCCACTGGCTTTTCTTAGGATTGTCTGTGGCCGCATATGCACTGGAGAGATGTGTGACTGTGAGATCTAATGTCAATGAGTGCAAGGAGCTGTTGCAAACAATTGCTTCCCTGGAAAAAGACTTGAAGCAGTTGAAGGAACTGCTGCCTGGAGAGAGCGAAAGACTGTGCCTTGCGGTTAAGATGATAGTGGAGGGGGCAGTCATATGTTGTGATTACATCAGCAAGGGAACAGTCTCCAAGTTAGTTACACTCAACCCATTTATTTATGTCGAGTAAAATTGTTTTTGTATGTTTGAAGTAATTCAGACTTACCAATTGCGTTCTCAAAACAAACGAGGCGTTACTCTTAAATAGCTTTTATCAATTGCGTTCTCAAAACAAACGAGGCGTTACCCTTAAATACCTTCTATTTGGTGAAGGCTCAGTTCAATAGTAGATGGGTATGTTAGAGATCTGTTTTATGTTTGGTACACGCGACCCATTTATTTATTGAGTTCGTGTTAAATTACACTCGGGTCTCTTTTTCTCTTTCATTCTAGGTTTTTTTTAGCGATCTGTTTTAGGGTTTATAGACGATTTCAAGTATGTGGGATTATTTTTTATTTTCAGCAGAAAGAAATATTTAAATCAGATTTCACAAAACAAGATGTACATATCCTATTCTCTGCAAAATTTGAACTTGTGAACTTTCTTTAAAAATATTAATTATCCAAACCATTAAATAAGAAGACTGTTCATCGATTATGTGCGGTTATTTATGTTCTCATTGTCAAAATGATGTTAATGTTTGTACACACGCCTAGACTGTTCCTTTTAAGCGCTATTATGTCACGATCACGGTCACGTTTGTAGGTGATTTAGAACAGCTCGCTGAAAATGTCAGCGTAAATCATTTGAAAGAATTCCGCTTGGGGAAAAAAGATTGTCCAACTTTAGGGTTGAGCTGTTGAAATCGTGGGCTAACATTTGTTGATCAAATATCTTCAATGTTTTGACTGCAAAAGTAGTTTGGGTCGAATTACCCTCTCTCCCTCCTTGACCAATTTTACTCTATTAAAGGTAAATAGTACTTGAATTTAGATACGAGTCTTAATTCGCAAATTATATAAAATTTTCTTATTTTTGAAACTTATTATTTTTTTTTGACATTTTATGTGTTTTATTTGTGGGAACATTTTGTTTTTTTTTTTGTGTGAAATTACATATTTTTGAAAATTCTACAATTCAAGTTTAGAGGAGTTCTTTTGAAGGGGATCAAGTCAATTTCTATTAGATCAAATTCTTTTGGATAGAACCAACTTAAGTCTAAAACAAAGTCTCCACCTATCAAAATACTAACAAAACCAATTTCACTTCATCCTTTGGAAAAGTAAATTGTTATTTCAAAATGTTATTTAACAAATATGTATCTCTTAGTCTTAATTTTTTTTAAATATGATGTATTATTATTTTATCTTATAATGAATGTATGTCTATTACAAAAAAACATAATGACTTCTATTAAAATCATTGAGAAAATAACAAGTTTTATTGGTTTTTTTTTTGTCAAATGCACTTCTCTCTATATGGATGCTCATGTTTCAATGAAAAAGAATAATTTACTTTCTATACATATGATTAAAGAAATGTTTTATGATAAAATATAGGTTTAATTTTTTTATTAGAACCAATTCAAAAATTTATAATAAATAAAATATTTTAAAAAAATTACCAAAAAAATATGTTCTCTAGACATTGGAGGTAATGAACTAAATTTAGGAAATAGTTGAAATTCTTTATTTGTAGTGAAAGTTATGCAATGTTACAAAATGCCACTCAATAAAAATAATAAGATTTTTTTTTTAAAATGTTTTAAAATAAAAATAATTTATAAAATTCAAAAAATTACAAGAAAAATTTGCATAGGAATATCACAACTCATTAGTTTACAACATCTTTCAATTCTTTACTATTTAAGTAGATATAATTTACACAAATTAAAATTGTAGAAAAATATTTATTTTAATTGTTCCATTTACACCAAAAAGTGAGACACATTATTAGCTTACATCTTTCAATTCTTGACTATTTAATTAGATATAATTTACACAAATTAAAATTGTAGAATTTTTTTTTATTTTAATTGTTTCATTTAAGTCAAATAATGGGACACATCTTTCAATTCTTGATTGACTATTTAATTAGATATAATTTACACAAATTAAAAATGTAGAATTTTTTTTTATTTTAATTGTTTCATTTAAGTCAAATAATGGGACACATTATTGTGCTATCAATAATGAAAAATACAAAGAAATAATATTTATGAGTCCAATACTTTTTGAGAATTATCTAAATATGTAAACTTTTTTTTTGTCCTTTGATTGAGTTGTAGATCTTGAGATATTCATTTTGTTGATCATAAAGCCTATTCTAAATCAACGGGTTTTGGTAGTATATTGAGGGATCAAAATATATCATGGTGAACCCACTTACTATCTTAAGATATTGAAAAACTAATCATGATTGTTATGTTGTTTGACCACAAAGCCACCTTTTCAACTATCAACTATTGATAAGTATTTAATAACCTTATTAATTTTATTTAGAAAGTAACTAGGAACCCATTATCTATTGTAGACTATTTAAACACTATAGTTACATATGTGGATGTCGATATCTACTAAAATTGATCATTTGATAAAACCTGAATTTATATGGATTTCTCAAGATGAGCATCAATTTAGTAAACTAATACATTGATATGTGGATATTGCTTAACACCTTGTTTTAAATCTTTATCATGTTGTTTCTCACTCTTAATAATCTATTTATATAGAAAATAGTGGCTCCAAAATGATTGTTACATATAATAGTGAGGATTTGACAAATTAAATTTAAAACTAGATCCATACATATAGTAAACATATTTTACATCAAGGTATTTACATTTAGAGAAACACTTTTAGTTAAAACTAGATTTAGTACATTAAGAGTCAAACATTATGTGATTTTGACACAACTATGGAATGGGATAGGGTAAACCATTAAAATAGGAAACTATGGAATGAGATAGTGTAAACCATAAAAACAAGAATCTAGGGACAAGCTAAGTGAGAGAATATTATTGTAAAAATCTATGAATCATGAAAGTACGATAATCATTAATTTCTTAGGATTTGTAAAAAACATGGGTATTTTGTGGTAACAAGCAGTTTGTAGAAAGGAGTGATTTCCATCCAACTTTGAAATTTGATTCAACACTCAATAATAATACATCCACTAGGGTATTTTTTATCTATCAATCTAACTATGCCAAATTTGCCAAATTCTAAGGTGTTCTAAATGATGTTTCTATACTACTTTAACCTCTTTTTCAAGGATTTGGTGCATACACATTCTTTACATGGGAAAAAACTACGTTGGAGTGAATGAATATCCTAAAGGATTTGATTACATTCCCACGAGTGGCATGCAAGCAAAGAAGTAAATTCTCATACTCAACTATATTGTTTGTGCATTGGAAAGCAAGTTTGAATGAGAATACATATACCTTTCCATTAGGGAATTTAGGAAAAACTCATTTTTCTAACCCCTCCATTGAGCACGCACCATTAAAATGCGACGTCCATAGATCATTACTATAAAAAATCACAAGTTCACAAGAATTAAAGTGGTTAATAAGTTACTTAGATAATCAAAAGAACTCATGAAATTGTCACAAGCATCACCCAAGTAGATTAATTTTCTCGAGGCCCTTTAAGGGTCTTCTTGAATATGTAATTATGGATGGCTCTATATATTATTCTACAGTTGTCCATGCCTTGTAGAGAATCAATTTAAAATATTTTACAGGTGTGGGTTCTATAAGTTCAAGACAATCATACCTATAATTTTAAGACAATCGTGCTTATAAGGATATCTATGGGGTGGGTGATCCCACAATATTGGTTTACAATTTTTGGCCAAACTAGACACTAAAATGTTTTTTTCTAACTAAATCTTCACTTTCAGGCACCTATAGCGGCTAAACCATGAGGAATTTGAAGATGATGCAAACTAGTGATTTGTGACATTTTGTTTATAGATTCTAAATATATTTTTTTCAATTTTTTTGCAATCATATTGCATTTTGTTTCCATCTCTTTTGATTTTTTTTTCTTCAGTAAACAACATTTTTAAGGAGTAACTCTCATCGTATACAACATAAATTTTTTTCCATGAAAGATAAAATTTTATTTTTTTCAAATTTAAATTTGTAACTATGATATCTAGTGTGTCTAATTGGTCTCATTGTGTTTTATTGAATATTTTTGCCTTAATCAAGTTTCAAAGTCAAACCAATTACAATTCAGGCATAAGTGGACTGTATACAATATAACTTTTTTTTTATCTATATTGAAATTCATTTTTTTTTTTGTTGGATCAAAGACTTCAATATCTGGTGCACTCATATTTTTCAATTTTGTTTTGATAATCTACTATTTTTTCACATGTGCAGAACAAAGTGCTTGATTTTCGGTGAAAAACCTATGTTTAATAAAACTAAAAAAGCAAATACATAATAAAACCAAAAACATATTAAAATTATATTCATTGGATAGCTCATTCTAAGGACTACCTCCATCCAGTTGGGTCTATGAAGTTTATTTCATTTTCATCATCAACCTGAGCTTCAAAGCATAAAATGTGGGACTTTTTTGGTGCCTGAGGGGGAGAAGGGGAGAAAAGGGGGGTTCGAGCGAATCAAGGGGGTTCGCTCAAACCATTTTTCTTTTGGATTTTTGTTGGGAATGGTGGCCCCATTATTAAATGGATTCGCTTGAACCAGCATTTTAGCGAACCCTCTTTTGGTTCGCTTGAACAAATAAGTTCGTTCAAACCCCAAAAACCATAACTTTTTGCATGGGGTCATTTTTTGCAACTTTTTCTTCCTCACTCGAATTGTAAACCACTTTTGTGGGTTTACCCGAGTTGAAGTATTGGCTTGATATCTACTCACAATATGCTTAATTTTTCAAAAGAATCCGGATGAAAATGCCAAAAGGAAATACATACAAGAAAAATATAGTGAGGTGATTTTTCCTGAACAATTATCCTTTACCTATTTCTAAAATAAAATACCTACAAGAAAAAGGCAGTGAGATGATTTTCCATAATAGTTACCCTCTACCTACCACTAAAATGAGTAGAGGAGCATGAATCAATGAGTAGAGTAACACATTACTAAGAGTATAGAAGACATTCATTGATTTATACAAAATCAAAATGGGACTGTAATGGAATTTTAACTACTTACATTAGTATTCAATAAAATATACATCTAAGTACAAGTGAAGGTTTGAAGCCTTAGAAAAACAAAATAAGGTCCAAGTTCTAGGCTTAAAAAATAGATAAATAAAAAACTTACAAGAAGGGCTTGTTATTGAGCATACTCTTACAAAACCCTATATAAGAAATGAGTAAGAAACTCTTATTTATATATAAGGGGGAGGTATGAGAGAAAAACAATATTGGAAAAACTCCTTGTAGCTACACCAAAGTACTTCCTTCCAAAGCATTGGATATAGAAGACTTAAGTGAAATTGTCTTATAAAGTGCACATAATTATCTAACTCTTTATTGGGGAAGTCATTGGGGGACCAAAATTTTAGAGGGGTAGGTGGTGTTTTGAATGCATCAATAGTTACTTGATTTCTAGAACTAATCTTAGTGCCAAAATCATATTCCATTCTTATCACATAATCCTTGAAATTCATGGGCCTATGAGGGGTAAATGTTACCCTACATTCCTTCCTACTTCCTTATAATTGGATTTAGCTTTTGATGATTTTGGGCCATTGATTCAAACTACTAAACAACTTGCATCATTATTAGCGCATATAATACCAAAAAACTCCTATGGACATTAGATCTAGTGGTCCACTTGTTAATTAGGTGGTTCTTGATCCTGTTAATGCATTTGAGTAAATCTTGTGGCGCTACCCTTATCCATTTCTAGCCAATCCAAACTTTTCTTATTATTGATTCCTTTTGATGTTCATCGAATGAGAACCATTGGGTTAAGGTAGGAATAACAAGATAAAAATTTGATGAAACCTTTCAATTCCTTCAAGCTACTATGTAATGTTGATTATCAAAATTAGGTGGCTTTAAAGGGTTTGCAATAGTATTATACATCATTAAGTTTCAAGGATCCTTTTATTGGCGTGAATAGGGTAATTACCTAACTAATTCTACTAAATTGGGTCTTTTTCACACTTTATCATTGAAGTTTATTTATAACACTTCATAAATTAGTTGTTGTATTTAATATTTATATTAATCAAAATTTGGTATCATCATGTGAAAAGAATACACATCTATTTTTTTTGATAAAGTTAACAATATATTGAGCAAATAACATCTATATAATAGGTTTTTCATCTAGATTTATGCAAGATATATGGATCATTGGAAAATGATAAAAAATAAATTTAAAATTATATGAAAGGTTTCAATTAGTTTTGGCCTCTGTTATTCCTACACCAAGAAAAAAGGTATGCTTGGTATAATTATGGTGCTAACTAGAATTATTATCCTACTAATAGGAAATACACCTTAGGAAATGTCTTGAAAATACGACGTAGGTGTTATCATATGGATGGAGTATTACTATAAAACTTTGTACAACTCTTTCACCTATAGAGGTTGAGTATATAAGTAGCTACAAAAAATGAATTTCAGCTTAGGAGATCATTGAAAGAGTTTCATATAGGGATTAGTGAAATTCAAGCACTTTATTATCTTACAACCAAATTTATTCTAATTTTGTTAAAGAGTCTTGTTCAACATTCAAAATAAAGAACATTGAAGTTTATGGGAACTTAATTTTATTTTTTGATTCGATAGTCAACTTACTTTTCATTTCTGTTAGTCCAATTATCAAGTGGTAGAAATATTAGTATCATGGTGGCCTAAGATTGAATCTTGACAACCACTATAAAAAACCCTCTATGTAGTGCTTCTATTATAATACTTGGGGTCAAGTAGTTGCCATTGAGGGGAAGTGTTCATGACAAATGACACCTCTAAATGTATAACTCTACATGTAAGACTTAAGGGTACTTGTAAGACCTATAAAAATTATGTGAGGCCTATGGCCAGATGTAAGATCTATGAGCATTATATAAGTTGGACAAACACTATGTATCTCTTCCTTTGTATTCCTTTTTCCATTTATAAAATAACTATAAATAAAACATATGTAGATTATTAGTGTAACAAGAACTTGATTGGTTGTTTCAAGCAGGCCCAAGTTCTAATAATAACCTTTATAAGAACCCTTTTATACATTATTTTGATGAAAGTTAGGTCTAGATTATGCCAAGAAGTTTATCATGTAGTTCAAAATGTATGATCATTATCTTGGAATATAGTTTATCCTTGTGGCATGCTTGTCAAATAAGTCCTACATTATCGAGGAGCTTCATATTTTTTCTTTCTAAAATAAATTGGTAGCATAAACCCCTTATGAACATTAGGCATGAGTGTTAAATCATGATATTTATTATGAGATTGCATTAGTGTAATTTCCCCCAAATAACATTTATAAGACTAAGTTAGAAGGGTAAATTTATTGAGTTTAACTTTATAAATGAATAATTAATTTTATAGCTAGAAGGTTATAGATTAAAATATTGTGACCTTAATACTAACCCCTTTGATTACTTAAATATTGTGAGTCATTTTAAAAATATAAAACATTGATATGTGTGTAAGAAAACACTAGATGAGAGGTTTATTTATGCATTCCATATATATGTTAGAATATTAAGGAAGGAAGGTGAGGAAGATGATACTATAATTTATAGGTTCTTGTTATGCCTATATGTGTATAGGGTTTTGATTAAGGGTAAAATACAGGTTTTGTTGGGGTCCGGAACCCAGAACAAAGAAAGACAAGCTGCAATGAAAATGCATCATAAACCATCAACAACCACTAAAGATAGATCAATACTACACACACTACATCTTAATAGACAAGCAAGGGCTAGAGACCCTTTAACAAATTGGTTTTAACCGGGACCAATAACCATTTTAGATACAACATAACCTGATTGCATTTGCCAGACATCAACAAACCAAACGCTCATGGAGGACACCCCAGAGCCAAGAAAGATAATCTGCATGATGGTGTAAGACACCATTAGACCCCTAATCACAAACAACAGTAACCACCTGAAATACTCAGGCATCCAAGCAACCAATTTGCCACAAACTATCTACTGATCAACCAAAACTGAGTCCAAACAAACAAAGTACTTGTTTGCTTCCCTACAACACCATCCCACTTGATCAACCATCCCAACGTCCACCTCTAAAGGATAGGGCTCCCCTCTGGTAGAGAGAAATAAAAGGATCACCTTCCTACCAAAATTGCTATGCTCTTGCCCACCAAAGCTCCACCTCAACAGGACAACTACCACCTTCACCTCAATAGAAGAGGGTTCCACCTCAAAAGGAACAATCTCCCCCTCTATAGGAGACTTAAGCTGAAAAACCCGATGGCAACTGACTTCAGTAGGAAGGGCAACCACATCCTCTTTAAGCATCATGAACCACATGAACTGATAGGAAGGAACAAGACACATAACAAAAAAAGACTAGGCCAACGGTGAAAACCCAGCCATCAGCAAACCTGCATCAGCCAGCCCACAAAGCATAAAAACAACAGGCATCTTCCATCAGCAAACTCGCATCAGCCAACCCACAAAGCATAAAAACAACAGGCATCTTCCATCAACAAACCCGCATCAGCCAACCCACAAAGCATAAAAACACAACAAGGATCTTCCACCAGAGGCCCAAAACAACCATCGTTAGAGAACAAAATCTCAGCATAAAGATAAGCTTCACCAACTCAATGGGGTTCACAACCAAAAGGCCAAAAAAATAAATTTGCAACCCCAAACAAAAGGGGAACAAAAACAATTGCCAAAAATCCACCACAACACGAAACAGTGGGAAACTCAGTTGGGTAAACAAAACCAGCAAGATGAGAAACCCAGACAACAACTCCTCCTTAGGCCAAGGAGAGGCAACACAAAACTCAAAAAGAAGCAAAGGCCAAAAGACCACAGTAGACCCACACCCAAAGAGAACATCAACAAACAAGCCCCAAAAGAGAAAGAGGAGCCCAGACAAGAAGGAAACATGAAGAAGGCCAAACAATATAACCTTCCAGCTACCCTAACATGCCAGTTAGAGCCACAAATAGGCAACAACTCCACAAAACCATCCTGAAGCAGACACCACCACTCCTCGAGAGGGAAACGAGAAGCCAAAATTCTCCAAGAGCAATAACCCCCTAAAGGGAACCACTTAACAAACAACCATAAGGGGCTAAGGGACACCAAGAGGACCCAAGAAGGAGAAAAAATCAACATGAAAATCACCCAAGACTTCTTATTATGCCGAATAGGAACAAGAAAAGGCCCATCCTTCCACCAAACCACCTCAGAGAACCCTGAGCACACACCCACCAGCTGCAAAGAAAGCAACACAAACAAAACACAAGGCAAATAGGGTAAGAGGGAAGAACAACCTCCACGCACACCAAGAGCCACAACACTTGACAACATCAACCACCCAATAAGTTGCAGGAAGAAGCGAAATACACCCAAGAGGAGGCCAGAAACAAAATAGACAAGCAAGAGGAACCACCAAGCCTTCCTATTACGCCAAATAGGAACATAGATCTATCCATTCTGCACCCAACAGTCCTCAAAGAGGCCAAAGCTTTCCCACAACAAAGTAGGCAGCCCCATAGAAGGATAAGAGTGCAAAAAACCACACCGTCTCACAACAACGCCAACGAGAAAAATAGGGGCAGTCAGAAACCCCGACCACCTCCAAAATCCATTCACTATAGACCAAGAGGGAAGACACCTCACCCAGATTAGAAATAAGAAACTCACCCTCCCGTTAGCTCCACGCCCCAAATCAGAAATAGCGAGCCAAAAATCATTAGCCGCGACCCCCAAAGACTTCTCAAATGGCAAAAACCTTCACAACCACAACCAAAAATCACTAGCTATAGCCACCAAAGACATCTCAGACGACAAAAAACCCTCTTTAAGGTCTCCATCATCATCGACATCTCTTGCAGCTTCTCCATCGCAGGTTTGAAACTCTCCTCCCGCGCGTGCCTTCTCCATCATCTCACACTTATTAGGTTTGAAACCCTCGTCAGGGTCTCCATCATCATCGACATCTCCTACAACTTCTCCATCGCAGGTTTGAAACCCCCCTCCCACGCGCACCTTCTCTATCATCTCGCTATATATGTATAGGGTTACTATAAGTTTCCTCAATTCAAAAGGATTTTTATGAGGATTTTACTATAAGTTTTCCTATGTAAATAGCTATATATTTTGTGTATTCCATCTTTTCTTGTAATTATCATTTTAATTAAATATTTTTAATTGTTAGTTTCCTAAGATCCTATTTTCTAAAAAATCATATGGTTAACTAATTTTAAATAACATAGTTCCCACATCTAAGTATTTGGTCTTACCTCTAAATATATTATATTTGAGGTCATGGGGAACCTTAAATTCAAGTCAGTCATCATCTCTATCAAACCTATTCTCTCTAAACCTATTGTGTATGGCTTCTCCATCAAACCTATTCTCTCTAAACCCATTGATTGTTAGTTACTAGATCATAGAAAGATTATGTCCTTTCTCTCTAAACCTGTTGTGTATGGCTTCTCTTATTTTTTTCCAAGTTATATTTGAGTTTGGGTGTAGGCCCCTATATAAGATGAAACCAATAGTCTCAAGGCCAAATCTTGATTTATCACACCATGGATGATATACAAGAAATTACAATATCTTGGACCTAGTTAGCATGGTAATAGAAATTTATCTTTTGTGAAAAGGAAAATCCTTTTGGGAATATTCTATAATGGGATTCCAAATATTAGGCATGTAGCTACTATTATAGGATTATCATTGTTTAATGAAAAAAATGGTTGATATTTGGACATGGTTGAAATTGGAGGTGTTATTTGAGGAGCCTAAGATTAGTTTTGGTTAGGATATAGTCTTTTGTTGGGAGCTAAGTGGTTGGAAATAAATTGAGGGTGTGAAGTTGATATGGATCTAACACAACTCAATCTCTCAAAGAATATTAATTTCCCTTCTTTTATAGAGTTGATAGTTAAAGAAATAATTTCCTTATAAGGCAAAGTAGTGAAGATTTTATAGTGCTAGAAACTATTTATGGATCTATATTATTTATAATTATCCACACCTTATAGAGAATTATCATGGAATGTATTATAGGCATGGGTGCTTGTAAGTAGGAAAATTTTGATTGAATTATTAACCCCTTATCTACTCTAGTTATACCTAATTTGTTGAAGAAAAAAGGGAAGAGAGTTCCAGATGAAATAAGTATAGGTAAAGACACTAAGGGAATACTCTAGAATAGATTCCCTCTAGCTATCACCCAAATGAGGAGAGGCACATGCATCAAGTCTAAAAAAGGCAAATTAAACACATTACCAATAATGCAAATGACATACATTCATTCATACAACATAAACATAGGACCAAAATGAGATAACCATAACTTCTTATATTAAAGTATTTAAGAGTCATATACATCCTTAATAAATATACATTTTTTAATTCCTAAACACAAGAAACAATGCACAAATTTTGACCTTAATAAATAGATTGATAAAATGAAAGAAATTCATTAACAATAGTTACTACTAAGTATAAAGTTATAAAAAACCATACAAATAATAAGAAAGAAAGCTTTATAAAAGAGGGAAGAAACCAAAAAATGATGAATTTAATATAATATAGCTACAAAAAATTACTTCCTTGTATGTCATGAGATATTGAAGATCCAACTTCATGAAATCTTCTTGTAGACAACGTGTAATTTATTCTCTCGATTATGGGTGTGCTTAGGGCACCAAAGTTTATAGAGTGGTAGGTGGTTTTCTAAATATATTGGTAATTTTATTATTTACAAATTTAATCCTAGTGTCAAAATCGCATTCAATTCTTGTCAAAATGTAATCCTATAAATTCATGAGCCACTGAGATGAATAAATTTCTCATTGTGTTCCTTCCTACTCTATTACAACTATATGTATCTTTTAAACATCGTGGGTGATTAATCAAAACTTTCAGATGAACCACACCCATCTCATTTTACACATGTAATATTTACCATCAAGCCCCCAAAGACTTATATTTAATGAGTCACTTTTCAATTGAGTGGTTATTGATCCTGGATTAAAACAAATCTAAGTAAAACATATGGTGGCACCCTTATCCATTTTATAAATCTAGAGTTATCTCATTAATCAATCCTTTTGATTCTTATCAAATAAAGCAAATGATGAAGGCATTCTTTTTTGACATCTCATACACCCTTTAGACCATTATGTAGCATTGATTTTCATGATCAAATAATGCTTGAGTCTTGAAATGCTCTAGCACATTATAAATTCCACAAGACTCTTTAACTAAAATTAACTATAAAGTATCTTAATTGGACTATCAATATTAGATACCCACTGTTTTCCTTCTCAAAATGAAAGTACCCTTTCTCCCTAGAGATAGTGAAGGGCAACATGTATATAAAATACTATATTGTCATCATAATTTAGTTGTATAGCTAGAATAACACAATGCCTAAGTGACTTTTAGAATATTATAAATCTATTTGAATACTACTCCCTACAAATGCTACCCTTTTTCCAAATAAAATAGTAATACCCCTCTTTCATGGAGAATGGGTGGAAAATTAACTACTATGTATTTTATCAAAAGAGTCTTAACCAAGTATGCATCACATTGCACCTAAAAAACATTAACCACATAATAAATAACATCTCCTTGGAATCAATTGAATAACACTTTCAATTTTCAATAGAAATATTCAAACCTAGGCACTTCATTATTCTATAGGCATTATAAACTAAATGAAGCACTCAAGTAAATCATACAATGATAGACCGACCAATAATTCATTAGCACTCAAGTAAATCATAAATTTATGGACCAACCAACCATTCAATTTGAATCATACAATGGGTCCACATCCAATTGAATTTCAATCAAACATATGTATCTAGCCAAATATCTATGACTTCCTTATTGATATTATTATTAAATACCACAATTTTTCATTTATTTACACAAGTTGGCTGATTTTGCTATTTAGATATATAAACCTCATATTCCTATGATTTCGTATTCTAAAATATTCAACCATAGGGAGCTAAAGTTTTAGCTAGCTAAGCACATATGTCAAATCTCACAATATATTGTCAAGTAAGTGGAGTGTATTGGACAAGAGTAATTATATCCATGTGTTGGATACACCGTACCACCTATGGTCACTACATAGGAGAAAATATCTACGAGAGACCTAATTTTTGTTTATTTGATTCTACTTACTTTAGAACTAATTGTCTCTTCTCTTTATATGGGGCTTGAGGAATCCTAGTTTCCATTCTAACACTTGAGACATGGGACATACGAACCTATCCTTTAAAATTATATTTCTTCTAAACATTAAGGGTTTGTGAAAGGTATACTATTTTCTTTAACAATGCAATCTAAGGCACTATGAAAGAGGTCCCAATCTTTTCCTTGTTCATGCACTTACAACAAGGATTATGTTTTTCTTGAATTCAATGGAAACTAAAATCATTTTTACCAATGGAGTTTGCACTTATTCTTTCAACACCTTATTTTATTCTCGAATTATAGTCACCCATAACCTAAGTGACAACAGTACTTATTAAAACTTAGATATCTTCATTAGATGAATAATCTTAGATTCTCTTGTATTTCTAAATTATCATTTATTAAATGTTAGAAGAATCATTGAATGGAAACTCATATTGATAAGATAAATTGATACAATAATCATAATCCATGAGGAAAAATATACCCTCAATTCATAATCAACCTTCTCAAATATGTATTTATCCTCTTTGGATCCATGGTTTCCATAGCAACAACACACTAGAAATGAGGCAATAAGTAATAATCACAAATATTTAATGGATCAAGAGTTTGCTTAATTTGAGGCCTTTGATCCAATTTCTTAATTCCAACACTTTAACATTTCTACCATCGAATAATTTATTTCCCCTTTTTATATATGGTGGCCTACTCACAAGAACTTAATTTTACTTAGTCTAGAACTAAAAGGTGGGAGAATTTTCTCATTATGAATGACACGATATGATAAATATTTCAAGGTTCCCAACTTATCATTTAGATAGAAGGTGTTTTAGTAGGATGTGCCTCCTTATTTTCATATTTTATTAATTGAAGTATTTTATGGAGGCTCATATATTTCCTTCAAAATTTTCTACCATACTATAAAATCCTTACTTTAGATTTTATAAAACTTGAATCATAACTCATTGGTTTTTTAACTCATATTGTTTCTTTAAAACCCTTCTAGATATTTGTGAATTTATGAATAGCAAAATTGGGACCAATTTTTTCCCCATGTATCTTGAATACACTTCTAAATTCATCAAAAGATGCCACACTATAATCATTATATCGATGTCTTGCACTCACCTCTAAAGTTTTAACAAAATAAATTCATCATCAATATTCCTCTTCAATATCATGGTTATTGGTTATATTGATGAAATATCATAATGAATATTTACAAGATATTACATTATCATCTTGAAATTAAAGCTTTAATAAGAAAATTCATCATCAATATTCTGCTTCAATATCATAGCTATTGGTTACTTTGATGAAATACCATAGCGAATCTTCACAAAATATTGCATTATTGCCTTGAAATTAAAGCTTTAATAAGTAAAATCATCATTGGAACAATATTATATGAAGGATGAGGGTGATTGTGAAAGTTTTATTGAAGGAGTGCTAAAACTATATGAAACAAAAAATACAACCCCATACAAACAAGTAATAAAAAACATGTACAAAACACAAGTTGGTATCTAATGACATGGTGAATCCAAGGGTGTATGGGAAGATGGGATTTGATGGATTGGTTGGATCCAAGGATTTATGATAAGGATTGAATTACATTTTTCCCCTATTGAAGTTAAAAATTGATTGATTAATTCATTGTTTGATTGATGATGATAGCATTGTTGATGTTGGAAGAACACATCTTATAAATAATATGAGGATTAGGAAAGAAATATCTTGATGATGATTGATTGGATTGATTTTAGATTAAACAATTTATAGCAACTTAAGGAAAAAATCTTATGGACATGTTTGGATAGATGGGAGATTTTGGATGGGGTAGGGTAAACCCACAAAAGTAGTTTACAATTCGAGTGAGGAAGGAAAAGTTGCAAAAAATGACCCCATGCAAAAAAAAAATGGTTTTTGGGGGTTTGAACGAATGTTTTGTTCGAGCGAACCATTAAATGTAGGGTCCCACAATTCTCCACAAAAACCAAAAAGAAAACCTTTGTGGAAAGGGGGTTTGCTCGAACCCCCCTTTTCCCACCTTCTCACCCTCTGGCACCAAAAAATTCCATTAAATGCAAGGTCCCACCATTCCCGACAAAAAATAAAAATAAAACCTTTGTGGAAAGGGGGTTCGCTCGAATCCCCCTTTTCTCACCTTCTCACCCTCTGGCACCAAAAAACTCCAAAGTTTTTCCCTTCGAAGCTCAGGTTGAGGATGAAAATGGAGGAGACTTCACATACCCAATTGAATGATGGTAGTCCTTAGAACGAGCTATCCAATGAATATAATTTTAATATGTTTTGGTTTTATTATATATTTATTTTTTTAGTTTTATTAAACATAGGTTTTTCATCGAAAATCAAGCTCTTGTTCTGCACATGCGAATTTTTTTTGAAAAATATGAGTGCTCTAGATAATGAAGTCCTTGATCCAACAAAAAAAATAAAATTGAATTTCGATATGTACAAAAAAAATTATGTGTTATACGGTCCACGTATGTATGAACTGTAATTAATTTGACTTTGAAACTTGATTAAGGAAAAAATGTTCAATAAAATACTATGGAACCAATTGGAAGCACTAGATATCGTAGTTACAAATCTAAATTAAAAAATAAAAAAATTTAATCCTTCATGGAAAAAAAATTATGTGTTATACAATGAGCGTCACTCCTTAAAAATGGTGTTTATTGAAAAAAAACTAGTTTTCGAAAGAGATGGAAAAGAAATGCAATTTGATTCAATTTTTTTTGAAAAATTTATATTTAGAATCTATAGACAAAATCTCACAAATAACTAGTTTGCATCATTTTCAAATTCCTCACGGTTTAGCCACTATAGCTGTTCGAAAGTGAAGATTTAGTTAGAAAAAATCAGTTCAGTGTGTAGTTTTGCCAAAAATTGTAAACTAGTATGGTGGGATAACCTGGTATGCTTGGATTTAAGGGCTTCAACATGGATAAAGTGTTTTTTAGAGCATTCTTATTAATTGTGAATATGTTTGGATAAGTGTTTGCATTTGTTTATTATTTTGATGGTGGACCCAATGGCAAGAGATAATCCAAGCTAGACAAGGATATGTTGGTGTGGATGGAATGGTTGACGGGTTGGATGGGATGGATTGATAAAGATATGAATCGATGAAAGGATGCATATGGAGATTTTTCATGGAATACATCACATAGGACTAACATGTCTTGGTCCAAGATAGGGATTAGGTAGTACTATGTAGTAAATTAAGTGATAGTAGATGGTGTAAGGTTAAATGATGATTATGTTAAGAGTTTTCTAAAGTATATAGCAGGTTCCCTCTATTAATGTTATGACCAATGTTAGTAGGAAATATGGATGAGACACGACTAAATGGACATACTGGATGTGTATGATGGAATGAAATGATATGATGGATAGGTTTTGTGGAATGGATGAGATAACTTACACCAATTTGAAGGTTCACATAGCTAGTTGATTTGCACATGATTCCCATGAATGGTTGTATATAGGTAGATTTAAAATATTTAGGAGAAGACTCAGATGAGATGGATTGGGATGTTGAACAGACCCAAATATTGAGAGGTGGGTGAATTAGTATCTATCAAAACTTAAACCCTCCAAATCTTAAATCATTCAACATTATACAAACTCAAACTATTAACAAGATCAACAACCCTTAATCAGATCAACAACACTTAAACAAATCAAGAACAATGAAAGATAAGGCAATGAACACACATGCACAAGATAAAACTATATTTACATGGAAAACCCAAGAAGGTAAAAACCATGGAAAGAAATATCTCAATATAGAAAGCTCATTGCTTACAAAATTACAATTTGTTTTAAGGCTCACTTCCAAAGGAAGCACATTGTTGCTTGAAGGACTTGCAAGATAAAGTGCACAACCTTAGGGAAAGATACAAAGGACTTACAATACTGAGATGAACAACCTCAGGGCAAGATACAAATTACAAGGACCCACTGAAGAGACACACTATTTGATAACAAGATGCATGAAGATATGCAATTACATATGTCAACAATACACTATTGATTGAGGCGTTAAAATTCATTTCTTTTTTCTTTTCCATAACTCACCACTTCAATCCATATTCACACATTGCACCACACAACCACACCTTTGCAATTGATTTGTTCTTTCATTTATGTCTTTCGCAAGATCATAAAACACCAATTAGGTTAGCCATAGAAAAAATACAACAATAATTCCAACAAGTCGGCCATAAAACATAATATGGTCCTATCCAAGAGATAGAGATGACCAAAAACAACTTATTGCATCTTTCAATGTGATCCCAAACAACACATTTGATGGCACATATCAACCCAAGTCAATAACAAGGAAACATGTAGATGAAATGTGCAACACAATACCAATCAACCCAAAAGCACATCTTCAATTGAAATTGCTCAATGTGATTCTCAACAAGATAGGTCAAGACCCAAATACATATTAACACAATTTCAAAATCTGGTGCAAACTTGGAAGCACATAGCGCAAGAAAGAAAACAAGACTTGTCAACCAGACATCCATAAATTTCCCAGAAAACCAACTGAAAACAATATGTAGTATCAAAGAAATAAATTATTGGCGTGCAAACCACAAAGAGATGTTTTATGAACATACATGTAAATACTTCAAGATATTTCTTTTACACCATCAATGCCACAAACAACAATCACAATCCAAATAGAAACAAAACACTTTAACTCAAAAGCACAAAATACACAACCATGAGAAGGAACATTAATAAACCAACTTGCGGTAAACACTAACACACAAAAATTGAAGTGAGCTATTGCACAAAAATTGAGAACATGTCCACCAAGTCATAAGAGTAAAAACATCAATGCAGGGCATTTTTTGGACCAATCTTGATAGCAACAAAAACTGCCAACCCATTGCAATTACCATAAACCTCGGCAATACAGGTGACTTGAAAAGATAGGAGTGCAACATCCATAGAACATAAACGTTGAATCCCAAATCATAAGATCGTATCCTCAAATGTAGAGAAATGTATAGCACTCCCTCAAAATAGCCTTCAAAGCAACTTCCAGTAGCAAAAAATTTCACCAACTTACAAAGATCAGAACTTCCTTGTAGCAACACAAACTTCCTCAAGAACAACAAGAGAGCATACAACATACTAGAGGCCATCAACAAAATTTCTCCACCATAAACATCACTTCTAATCTTCATCTTAATATTTTTAGTTCTCATCTTAATATTTCATCTTGATATCATCATTGTTGAAAAAAACCATATTCAATGCAACTTTACTTGAAATCAAACAAGATATGAGATCCAACCATGAACACCAACATCACTAATACATCACAATGACATCCCAAACTGAGTGCACATCAAAGATAACCAATTTTAGACAACAATCCCACAAATATGTGTAAAAATCTCCCTAAGTGTTGACATCAATGACAACCAAAACCAAGAATGTCCTCCTTTGGCATTGATGGAAACACACACCTACTCATTCTCTCCCTCAGAGATCAAGGAAAAAGGGCCAAGGATTTTCATTAAAACATCAACACATTCTCCCCCTTTGATTGACTTCACAACTTTACATGCTCAACATCTACACTGCTTCTTCAAACACATATACAAGCTCTCCCTATCAATAACAACCAACCAACTACCTACTCCCCCTAAGAGGTAGCACCCATCAATATAAGAGAAAAGGATATGACTTGAATTTCTCCCCTTGGAATGATGCACCATTTATGCACTTAGTTAGAAAAAGGAGAGGTAATAACCTCTAACTTTTGTTAGATATATTCAAAAGTATCATTTGAAATCATCTTAGTGAGGATATCTGCAATTTGATCCTCAATAGGCACATACTCTAATTTGGCTTATTTCTCTAGAATATCTTCACTTATAATGTGATAATGGATAGAAATGCATTTTGTCCTTAAATGCATCACAGATTCTTTGAAATGTTAATTGCACTAGTATTATCACACAATATAGGAATGGGTTCATCATATACCACCTTTACATCCTTCAAAGTCCGTTTCATCCAAAACACTTGGGTGTAACAATATACTCAAATTTTGTTGTGGAGAAAGACACTGAGTCCTTTTTATTGCTTTCCCATGAGTTTGCTTAGAATTAGCTTGATATCTGGTAACCAAACATATTGCATGCATAATATTAGGTCTAGAAGTAATCAAGTACAATAAACCTCCAATCATGGACATATAAAGAGTTTGATCAACCTCAAAAGACTCATTAGTTTTTCTGAAGTGACAGTCAGTGACCATAGAAGTACTTACTAGTTTGGAATCCTCCATGCTAAACTTCTTCAACATCTCTTTGACATACTTAGCCTGAGAATTAAAGATACAATGATCTAGTTGCACTTTGAAGCCCAAGGGAAAAAGACAACTCACCAATCATCGACATTTTAAACTCTTTTTGCATCTCTTTTGTAAACATCTTACACATTATCATCTCCACCAAAGATTATGTTATCTATTATCAACATATATAACAACTGTCAAAATCTTGTCTTTCTCAACCTCAATGTAAATATTACTATTTGTAGTACCTTTCTTGAATCCTCATTGAAGTGAGTACTTATCCAATTGTGTATACCAAACTCTAGGAACTTGCTTGAGTTCATACTGTTAGGAAATAATGCATCGATACTATAGTTTCATACTTAAATGACACCAAAATAAATCAATTATGACATTATGAATATTAAAATTATAGACAAAATCAATTTAGCTATTTTCTATCATAGCAAAATTGTCCAAAATAAATTTATATTCATTTCCAAATGTCAAATTGTCAAGTACAAGGTTTGACTTGGCCATCATAGCCACTTAGTCAATTCAAATTTTACATCAAGTAGTACATAGTACAATATCCAAAGATGGAATTCCACATGATTCCACTCCAATGCATAGTACATAGTAATAGAAGTTAGATCATTCAACATAATGGACTACAAATACTTGGGCAAGCATAAGCTATATATAGCTAGAGAAGATAGATTTTGGAAAAAGAAAAACTCTATTTACCCACTTTCGATACCTATCTTGGAAGGTAACCTTCTACATACATGAGGAAACACCCATCCCCTCTAACATCTAGTATGTAGATTAATACTCCAATTCACAATTGGCTGTTTGATTGATTTTTCTCATAATGTGACATCAAAAATTCAATAAGTACAATTTTTCTCTTAATATTCACTAGGAATTCTTAGATATCTTTAGAATCTTTCATAGAAACCAAACTAGTTATATTACTACAATTTTAATCATTCAATCATGATCTATAAGCAATCAACCAATGAAACTTATAAGCACAAACATGCTTCGACATACTAATATCAGTATTTTCTTTTTGTTTCCATAAAATAAATCATACAATATTCAGGAGAAGAAAATAAGTTGTTAAAAGAAGGTATATCGCATGTATGTGTATATACATAATTGGTTTATGTATATACACATAAATGTGCCCTTCAATTAAAGTTTTAAGTATGCATATACATTCTTTATTTAAATAATTCGACACTTGTCTTGGAAGGTAACCTTCTACATACATGAGGAAACACCTATCCCCTTTAATATCTTATGTGTAGGCTAATACTATGGTTCAAAATTGGTTGTTTTATTGATTCTTCTCATAATGAGACATCAAAAATTGAACAACTACAACTTTGCTCTTAAGGTTCACTAGGCATGTCCTTAGATATATTTAGAATCTTCCATAGAAACCAAACTATTTATATTATTGCAACTTTAATCATTCAATCATGATCTATAAGAAATAAACCAATTAAACTTATAAGGACAAACATGCTTCATCAACCAATGAAACTTATAAGAACAAACATGCTTCTGAATACTAATCTCAATATTTCCTTTTTGTGTCCATGAAATAAATCATACAATATTCAGGAAAAGAAAATAAGTTGTTAAAAGAAGGTATATTGTATGTATGTGTATATACATAATTGGTTTACGTATATACACATATATGTGGCCTTCAATTACAATTTTAAGTATGTGTATACATTATTTGAACAAAATTGTTCCATTTTCTACACAAAATCTTATGTTTTTAGATCCATTTAATGTGTAGAAAGAAATAGAACTTTAACTGTGATTCCAACAAATTTTTTTATTAAAAGACCTGTTAAATACATCAGATAGTTCACATGATTTTATAAGTTTTAGAAAAACTTCAACAAAAATATCATAAAGGTTAATACAAGAAAAATAAGAATGTTCATTAATTTATTCAACACGTTCTTTCCCTTTAAATTTTCAAGTCTATTTCCTTTGCAGAGTTTTAGTCCTTTGTTTGGAAATACTTTATTAAGGACCCTTTCAAAGTTACACATCAATTTTGATTTTACAATGATGGTTTAGTTCTCTTTTTCATAATAGTTGGTGGTTCTTGGGATGTATTCAATTTGGAGTTTCATCGTTGTCATCAGAAATTGTGCATGTTCATTCTGAGAATGACCCACCATTGTTTCATACAACTACATCATTGGTTTAATAAAAACTTACATACCTCCACCTTATGGTAGATTGATGAAAGGTCACAAGAATATGGGTTGATCCCTTACCAACGAGGGTTGACTTGTTCTGGCACATCTTTTGATGTGGAAAAGGTGCCTATACAATCTACAAAACATGGAAAAAAATGGGAAAATTGAACTGCCACCAAAGATTTAATCATATTTGTAAATATATACATATCAAAATAACATGGTTCATAAACATGGTTAACATATAATGGGAAGGCTTGATGGCTGCGACCCTTATCGGGTTGGGAAAACATACATCATACACCTCCATTATAGTGGTGTTCTAAGATATATTTTTTTTGATGGATATGCAGCTATCTATATTAATTTAAGATAAAGATACATATTCACAAAAAAGGGATGGGTGGTAAGAAGGCACACGTTGAGAGTCACATGGGCAGTGCTTAGAAAAAACAAAAATTAACCAGTCAGATGGGTGAAGCCCGAAAGTCCATGATTACAAAGCATAATAAAAAAAGGCCATTAGGTGGCCAAAGCAGTGCCAATAGAGCCAAAAGGGTCTCTATCATCCATGTGTTTCCCCCGTACATCAACGGGATCTAGAGTGACGTCAGGAGGAGCACCCCAACCATCGTCAACATCTTTTTTCTCTTTATCTTCTTCCTTGTGCTGGGGCGAGATTGCAAGCGCTAGACTCATAAAACTTTTACTAGTATCTGGCCACCTAGAGCTAGAAGCAGGAGGATCATTGGAGGGCCACCTAGAATCGCCACTACCGCTCCCAAAAGCGTCTCCAGAGGGCCACCCTTGGCTAGCCCATGGCGGAGGAGAGCGGGTTCGCTGAGGAGGTTGAGAGCGGGGACGCATAGAGCCACTCCGCTAATGACCCCGAGAAGGCGACCGACTGCGGGAAGAGGTGGGTAAAGTGAGGACCCAAGCAACAGTACATGGGGCATTACCCCAGTGATCCAACAAGACTTGCAGGTGAGCAACCTCAAGTGCAACTTTGTTAGCTTACACCTGAATCTGTAAGAGCACATTAGAACAAATAATAGCTTTAGAATTTAAAGAAACATTAATATCCATTTGAGAATGAACATATATGTAGGTGTTTCTATCTTTCCAGAGATTAAAGAGGATTTCCACCCTGAAAGTGTGCCAAAGCTGGGTAAATGTTGTAGGAATTCTAGGTGAATCTCCCAACAAAACCATATGCGAGGAAAAAGGCTTTAGCCTAAAGGGCCGAAAAAAGTCATGAATCCAAGTCCAAAGTTGTTGAGCTTTGGGACAAAACCAAAAAAGATGCTTAAAAGTCTTAGCTTGCCCACAAAAAGGGCAACGAGAGTCTTGGAACCCCAAGTGAACAAGTCAAGCGCCCACAGATAAGCCTTGGAAAAGAATACACCAAGCAAAGTGGGCAAGTATCATACTAACACTTGCAGACCAAGTGGCAAAAAATATTTTACGCTAGACATGAGTGGAGGATTGGAGAAGCCAACTCTGGTTCAAACTTTGGATCATAGGAAAGTGTGGTGAAAGCCACCTATAACCAAGCCGAGACTTGTAATTCTTGAAAGGGGTGTCTGAAAACCACTTCCAGTCTTTCCACTAGGGTTTGGTCCCACGAATTCCAACCTTATGGAGCATCTTTGAAGAAATAGCTTTCACCAGACAATCATAAGTAGCACAGTACTGGTTTTGAAGCTTGTACAGGGCACACAAGTCTTCCCATTGCATGATATGCATCGTGGATCTATGAAATACCTGTTGCATGGTCTGAATACCCTTCTTGTGAAATTTGAGCGCTTTAAGCCAAGGTAACTTAGCCAGTGACTGACCATTACAAGCAAAAAGAAGCGACCACCAAATATTCTGCTGGTTGAGTGAGAGCCCATCGTGAAACCTAGAGCCAACCCATCGGAGCCAAGGCTTGAAAACCTTCCAGGCACACCAAATAATTTTAGCCACAAAGGTCCCAATAATTTGGACTGGTTCCTTCATGATCAGGAGGGTTTGAAAGCCGATCCCCTTCCAGGCGGGTCTATCAGCAGGAAAGCATGATTGAATACAATGCCTGAGAAGAATTTTCCAGGCCTCGTCCCCAGTAGGGGCATGGATAATCCACTTAACACAAAGAGCAGTTCCTTGTCGTTGAGTGGAGAGCAGCCCAAGCCCTCCAGAATCTTTGGGAAGGAAACAATACTTCCAAGTAACACGGTGAAACCCTTTGTGGGACTCAAAAGAGGCCCAAAGAAAATCTCTGAGTAGCTTCTCAAGCTTGCTATAGGTAGCTTTGGAAGGGACCCAATAGGAGGAATAATAGACATGGGTAGCTGCTAGAACTTTAGAGCACACCTAGAATTTCCCTTCCAAAGAAAGAGGCTTGATAATCCAATAAGAAAGCTTCTGCTCGACTATGAAAAACACAACTTGCCAAAGATCAGCCGGGGATGCCTGAAAATCAAAGGGAATGCCCAAGAACCAAAAAAATTTCTCCTGGCCCAATCCACTTCCAATTATACTGCTAAAGCCAAGGAGGAGTGGGAAAAATAAATCGTCTGTAGCACAAAGTTTCCTATTTAATTTTGACACACCTTTCCTCATCACAAGAAAACACAACATATTCATATAAGGATGATCTCCTACCAAAAACCATTTTCAATGCAAATACTATAATTTTTAGTGGTGTGTGTGATCTAGATTCTATTCATGTTTATCGATCGTCAGCTAGCTAAACACTCTAACCTCAACCATGTTTTTGGTCTTCAATCTGCTCTTACATTCACACACTTGTACTTGCAAAGTTTCATCAGTAACCATTAACCAATGCTTGAAACGAAAAGATTCCATTCTACATCATAACATTCATCCTTCTTATTCAATCGTATGAATATAGATATATTTTGAATGCCATTGAAATTTTCAATTTATCACAAGTTAAAACTGATAAATTTCATTTTCCATTAATATTTAAATAACTTAACATTATTAAATGTAAACAAAATTTGCACGTGACAAATACCCACTATCTTAATCCATTTCCTACATAACCCCATGAGAGATAAACATGCATACAAGTAACCATAGTGCATAGATCAAATAGGCAAGCCACAAGATAACATATAATATACCTTGGGAAAACCTTCAAAAGGAAAAAAACCTAGCCTCCAAAAGTATCCATACTCCATCTATTATTCAACAATAAAGTGACAAGAGTTACAATGAATACCTTTGAAACATCAAGCCTTTCAATGCATCCTCATGTGTCCAAGAATGAATTGACACATCCCATTCCATGCTTCACATATGCACTTCTCAAAAAGACTTAATAATGTCATACGACTCACCTAGCCAACCTTAATGACTAAACATGTGCTTGATTTTATAGATTCAAGCTCACACAAATGCAACCAAGTGGTAAGGTAAAATCATGTGTTAACTGCTAAACATGTGCTTGCTTTTATAGATTCAAGCTCACACAAATGCAACCAAGTGGTAAGATAAAACCATGTCCCATAAAACCATGTGAACACAAAACCGCTAATCTCATATTTAATATTGGGTACTATGTTTTCACTTTTTAAATATTTTCCTAATATTAAATTATTATCACATGTCTCTCACACATTAACTAATAATATAATGTTACACTACAACATACAAGTGGTCCCCAAATAAATACCTAGTGTGATTAACCACAACACCTAGGTGCATCAAAACTAAATGATTATTTAATTACAACATTATAATAAATCATTTTATCCAATGGTGTACAACACCATATCCTAACACATACAAATCTTTCTTGAGTATGCATACCATGTCCAGATCTGTTGATAGTTGGAAACCATTCAGTTTCTCAATATAGACTTCTTCCTCTAAATCACGATTTAAGAAACTTGACTTGACATCCATTTGATAGAGTTTGAAATTCTTGTGAGCAACAAAGACAAGAAACATCCTGATTGCCTCCATTCTGGCTACTAGAGAAAATTTTTCCTCAAAATTAATACCTTCAACTTGTGAATAACCCTTGCAAACCAAACTAGCTTTGTTCCTCACAACTTCACCATCATCATTCAACTTGTTCTAGAACACCCACTTTGTTCCTATAATATTCTTATCAACTGGTTTGGGAACGAACTCCCATGTTTGATTCTTTTCTATTTGGTCCAATTCTCCTTCCATTGCTTTCAACCAACCTTTATCTTTGGTAGCATCAACAAATTTTTTGGGCTAAACTTTTGACAGTAAACACAAACTCACTTGCTCACTTGCTTTTGCAAGCCTTCTCCTAGTCAACACATCTTCATTCTTATCTCCAATGATCTAATCTATAAAATGGTTCTTTTAAATATATTTTGTTGGAGTCTTAGATGTCTTTTCCGATTCTTGTTTCTTTTCTTCTATCTTCTTTTTCTTCTTCTTCTTGTTCAATGTAAGGGAGGTATATCAAATTCTCAAACCTTTGGTTCTTGTGAGATTTGTCACAAATCTTCATCTACTTTAACATTTCTACTTTTAGTCGTCTTTCCCAATATCTTGTTGTAGCATATGTAGGCCTTGCTCCTAGTTGAGTAACAAAGAAATATCCCTTCATCACACTTTGAATAAAATTTTCCAAGAGCTTCTTCATCTCTCCTGATGTAACATTTGCTACCAAAGATTCTAAATTATACAACAATAGCAGCCTTTACATACCATAGCTCATGAAGGGTCTTAAATTGCTCTATTAAGCAAGTAGACAATAGTGTGAACTACTTCCTTCCAATACATATCAAACATATCAAAAAATTTCACCATTGCCCTAGACATCTCTTGCACAATCCTATTCTTACTTTCCACTACCCCATTATGTTGAGGAGTTTTAGGAGCATAAATATGTCTCCTACTACCATGATCTTCACAAAAAATTTCAAATTTATTTGAAGTAAATTCACGCCCTTTATCAAATATTAAACATTTGATCTTAGCATCCATTTCCTTCTCAAATTTTGCTTTGAAAATCTCAAACTTATCAATGGCTTTTTACTTTTATCCTAAAAATGTAACCCAACTCATTTTAGAGTAGTCATCAATAAGAAACATGAAATACCTTTCACCTTGTTGACTCCTTGTTCACATAGGACCACACAAGTCAGTGTGGATCAAATCAAATGGTATTCTAGCAAAACACTCCTTGCTCTAAAAACTTGTCTTTGTTTGCTTTCCCATTTGACACTACTTGTATAATGTGTTTGTAGGCATAGTTATCTTAGGCATATCTCTCACTGCATGGGTAGAGTTGATCTTTACAATATTGTCAAAATTGATGTGTCTCATTCTCTTGTGCCAAAGCCAACACTCATCGGATTGAGCCAATAAGCATATTCTTTCATTTGCCTCATTTAGATGATAAAAATTTCCATTTATCTTTGTACCTTCTGCAACTAATCTTCCAAAACTTGCCTTTTTTATTTTATAACCACTGGTACAAATTGTAAAGTTATATCCTTTGTTGCACATTTAATTGACACTAAGAATATTATGCTTCAGTCGTTTGACATAGAAGACATCTTCAATCCTCTTCTTTCCATCGATTGTTATGGCACCCTTTCCACAAATTTGTGTTGACTCATCAACACCAAACTTAAGCTCCACCATTACACTTCTTAAGGCCAATGAACCTTCTTTTGTCACCAGTCATGTGATGTGGTTAGTGTTGCAAATATGATTGTTGTTGCATAAAAAGATCGACCTCTGAATGCCTGATGCAACCACTAGATCTATACAAGATCCAAGGTTCATAGGAGGTGATTAAGACATGTCACAAACCCAAGCATCGTGTTGCACAACACAAGGAGATCAAGGGTAAAACTCTTGCAACACACCCCCCTCCCCCCAAGTGCAAGCAAGGAGTTCAAACCTGTGACATCGGCTCTGATTCCAATTGTTGCACAGGTGGTTGTCGTTGCACCAAAATATTGACCTGTTAATGCTCGATACGACTGCCAGATTTTTTCAAGATCCAAGATCCACAAGATGCGGTTAAGCCATGTCACAAACCCAAGCGTCATGTTGCACAACACAAGGCGACCAAGGGAAAAATTCTTGCAACAGTTAGAGCAACCATTGTCAATCACCCAAGCATTTGTTTCTTCCTTCGCATAAAAGGCAGCCCACACAACCATTGATCTTTCATTATCTTTATGAACTTGCAAGGTGCCATATTTCTAATATTTTGTAGTATCATCCATTTTGTTTTTCACAACCATGAATAGGGTTTCATCATTTGAATCATAGTCCTCAACTTTTGAAGAGAAACTACTTTCCTTGGGATAAAACCTCTTTGAGAACTTCTCTTGTGTTATCACCTTCTAATTCTTTATAAGGACATTTAAATGCGAAATGACCAATTCTCCCACAACTAGAACACTTCAAAGGTAATTTACCTTTGTATTTGTTGGTGCTTTTCTTTAATTTTCTCACAAATTTTGCTTCTACCTCATTATTTTGATCTGCTAGATCATTTTCTATTTTTTATTGATTTTGAATGTTGCTTCTTTCTTTGGAACATCTTTGTCAAATCCTCTTATTTCAAAGGCAGTGAGAGCTCCTAACATTTCATCTACTAAATACTTATCCAAGTTCTTAGATTCTTCAAAAGAAGATACCTTATGACTATTATGCTTTAGGGAGAGATCTCAAAACTTTCTTCATAATATCATCTTCTTTCACTTCTTCACTGAGACCTCTGATGCCAGTTAATACTTAATCCACCTAGAGCATATAATTAGCAATGTCTTCATCATCTGTCATCCTCAAGCTTTCAAATCTTCTCTTGAAGATTTGTATCTTGGCTTCACTTTATTATCTCCTTCGTAAATTTTGCTCAAATTTTCCTATACATCATTAGTAGAATTATAACTCATCACTTTTGGAAGTTTTGAATCCGCTAAACCACACATGATAACATTCTTTTCCTTGAAATTGTTCTCATACAATCTAATATTAGCTACATTTGTTGGAGGAGTAGAAGGTGTAGTGTAACCATTCTTGACAAATTTCCATACACCAAATGCTAGAGAGTTTAGATGGTCTTCCATTCTTGCTTTTGAAAAGGTGTAACTAGTCCCATCAAACCTAGGAGGTCATTGCAAGATCCATTATGTGTCATCCTAGACCTTTCCTCAAGAAGTTAATTTTATTTAGAGGAACTTGGCTATGATACCAATTGTTGAATACACTCGGATAGGTGAATTTGTATCTATCAAAACTTAAACTCTCCAGATCTTAAACCGTTCAATAATTTATAAATTCAAACTATTAACATGATCAACAACCCTTAATTAGATCAACAACACTTAAACAAATTAGAATCAATTAATGATAATGCAATGAACAAATATGCAAAAGATACCACTAGATTTATGTGGAAAACTCAAGAAGAGAAATTATAGAGAGAAATCTCAATATAGGAATCTCACTATTGACAAAATCATAATTTGTTTTAAGGCTCGCTTCCTAAGGAAGCACATTGCTCTTGGAAGGACTTGCAAGCTAAGGTGCAAAAACTTAGGGCAAGATACAAAGGACTTGTAGTATTGAGATGCACAATCTCAGGAAAAGATACAAATTATAAGGACCTACTGAAGAGATTCACTGTTTGATATCAAAATACAAGAAGATATGAAATTACAACATATGTCAACAATACACTTTGTTGACTGAGGCATTAAAACTCATTTCTTTCTTCTTTTTCACAACTCATTACTTCAATCCATATTCACACATCACACCAAATATTCATACCTTTGCAACTGATTTGTTCTTTCACTTATACCCTCTATAAGATCACAAAACACCAATTAGGCCGACCAAGATAGAATACAACAATGATCCCAAAAATTCAGTCACAAAACATAATATGTTCCTATCGAGGAGATAGAGAGGTCCAAAAACAACTTATTACATCTTCCAATGTGATCCCAAACTACACATATGTTGGCGCATATAAACCCAAGTCGGTAACAATAAAATATGCATATGAAACATGTAGCACAATACCAATCGTCCCAAAAACACATATTCAATTGAAATTACTCAATGAGGTTCTCTACAAGATAGGTTAGGACCCAAATACATATTAACACCTTCAAATGTTGGTGAAAACCCACAAGCACATAGAGCAAGGAAGAAAACAAGCTCTGTCGACCAAACATCCACAAATTTCCCAAAAACCAACTCAAAACAATATGGAGTGACAAATAGATCAATCATTGATGTGTAGACCACAAAGAGATGTTTTATGAACATAAAACAACACTTCTAGATACATTTTTCACACTGTCATGCCACAAATAACAATTGCAACCCAAACAAAAATAAAACATTATAACTTAGAAGCACATAATACACAACTGTTAGAAGAAACATTAATAAGCCAACTTGTGGTAAACATCAACACACAAAAATTGAATTGAGATACTACACAAATATTGAGATCACATCCACCAAGCTGTAGGAGCAGAAACATCACAAATTGCCAACCCACTGCAATTATTAGAAATATCCTTGGCAACATAGGAGACTTGAAAGGATAGGACTACAACATCCATAGAACATAAATGCTAAATCCCAAATTGCAAGATCATATCCTCAAAGGTGAAGGAATGCAAAGCATTCTCCCAAACAATCTTCAAAGCAACTTCTACTAGTAGAAACTTACACCAACTTGCGGATATTAGAACATCCTTGTAGCAATACAAACTTCCTTAGGAACAACATGAGAGACCATACAAACATATTAGAGACCATTGAAAGCATCTCTCCATCATCAACATCACTTCTAATCCATATTTTAATGCTTCTAATTCTCATCTTAATACTTCTAATTCCCATCTTAATATATCATCATGATAACGTCATTGCTAATAGAAACCATACTCAATGCAACTTTACTTGAAATTAAATAAGGCTTGATATCCAACCATGAATGCCAACATCACTAATACATAACAATGACATCCCAAAATATTTGTACATCAATGATAACCAATGCCAAACAACAATCCAACAAACATATGATCACAATGACATCCCAAACTAAGTGTACATCAATGATAACCAATGCCAACTAACAATGCAAAAAATATATATGTGCAACAATATCCTCAAGCGTTGACACCAATGAAAACTAATTTCAATGATCTCCTCCTTTGGTATTGATGGCAACACACACCTGGTTATTCTACCTCTTTGATATCAAGGACAAAAGGCCAAGGATCTTCATTAAAACAGCTAGGACATTCTCCCCCTTTGACTGACTACACAAATTTACATGCTTAACATCTACACCGTTTCTTGAAACACATATACAAGCTTCCCCCATCAACAACAACCAACTGACTACCTACTCTCCTTGAGAAGAAACACCCATCAATCCAAGAGAAAAGGATATGACTTGAATTTCTCGCCACAGATTGATGCACCATTTATACATCTAGTTTGAAAAAAGGAGGGGCAATAACCCTTCACTCCTAAAAGAGATATTCAAAAGTATCCTTTGAAATTGCCTTAGTGAGTACGTTTTCAATATGATCCTTAGTAGGAAGATACTCCAATCTAACTTGTTGCTTTGCAACCTCTTTCCTTAGAAAGTGATACTGGATAGAAATGTGTTTGGTCCTTGAATGCATCACTGGATTTTTGGAAATGTTAGTTGTACTAGTATTATCATAGTATATAGGAATGGGTTCATCACATACCACCTTTATATCATTCAAAGTCTGCTTCATCCAACGCATCTGGGTGCAACAAGATGTTGTAACAATATACTCAACTTCTGCTATGGATAGAGAAACCGAGTCTTGATTCTTATCAAACAAAAAGACCAACATATCTCCTAAGAAAAAAGCATTTCCATTGGTGCTTTTCCGATCATCCACACATATTTTCCCAATCAACATTAGTTTAAGCATTCAAAGAAAATTTATCATCCTTCTTATACCACAAACTATAATTTGGATTTCCCTTCAAATATCTAAATACTCTTTTTTTTTCTTTCTCACGAGTTTGCTTAGGATTAGCTTGATACTTGACAACCAAACATATTGCATGCATAATATCACGTCTACAAGAAGTCAAGTACAATAAACCTCCAATCATAGACCTCTAAAGAGTTTGATCAACCTTAGGAGACTCATTAGTTATGCTCAAGTGACAATCGGTGACCATAGGAATACTTATCCATTTGGAATCCTTCATTCCAAACTTCCTCAACATCTCTTTAACATACATAGCTTGAGAAATAAAGATACCATCATCTAGTTGCACAATTTGAATCCCAAGGAAGAAAGACAACTCACTAATCATAGACATCTCAAAATATTTTTCCATCTCTTTTGGAAATCTCTTACACATTATCATTTCCACCAAAGATGATGTGATCAACATATACAACTACTAACAAAAATTTATTTTCCTCAACCTTAATGTAAAGACTACTATTTGCAGTACTTTTATTGAATCCCTGTTGAAGTAAGTACTTATCTCTAATCTAGCATACCAAGCTCTAGGAGCTTTCTTGAGTCCATACAAATCTTTCTCGAGTTTGCATACCATGTCTGGGTCTTTTGATAGTTAGAAACCATTCGATTTCTCGATATAGACTTCTTTCTCTAAATCACCATTTAAGAAGGCTGACTTGGCATCCATTTGATAGACTTTGAAATTTTTGTGAGCAACAAAGGCAATAAACATCTCGATTAGCTCCATTCTAACTACCAGAGAAAAAGTTTACTCAAAATCAATACCTTCAACTTGTGAATAAGCCTTGCAAACCAATTTGGCCTTGTTCCTCACAACTTCACCATCTTCAGTAAGCTTGTTCTGGAACACCCACTTTGTTCCTATAATATTTTTATTAGCTGGTTTGAGAACCAACTCCCATGTCTGATTCTCTTCTATTTGGTCCATTTTTTCTTGCATTGCATTCAACTAACCCTTCATCTTTGCTAGCATCAACAAATTTTTTCCTCTCAACCTTTTACAGTAAACATAAATTAACTTCCTCACTTTCTTTTGCAAGCCTTCACGTGGTCATCACACCTTCATTATTATGTCCAATGATTTGATCTACAGAATGGTTCATTTGAACATATTTTGTTGAAGTCTTAGGAGTCTTTTTTGATTCCCATTTCTTTTTTTCTCTTCTTCTTCTTGTTCAATGTAGGGAGGTATATTAGATCCAAAAACTTTTGGTTCCTATGAGATCTAACACAAGTCTACATCTCTACTTTAACTAGCACTATTTTCATCCTCTGTCATCCTCAAGGTTTCAAATCTACTCTTGAAGATTTGCATCTTGGCTTGCTTTACTTTATTATCTCCCTCATAAATGTTGCTCAACTTTTCCTATATTTATTTAACAACATTGTAACTCATCACCTTCAAAAGTTTTGAATCAACTAACCTAAACATGATGACATTCTTTACCTTGGCATTGTTCTCATACAATCTAATCTCAGTTGGGTTTGTTGGAGGAGTAGAAGGTGTAGTGTAACCATCCTTGAATGATTGCTAAACACTAGACCTTAGAGAGTTTAGATGGCATTCTATTTTTACTTTCCAAAAGGTGTAATTAGTCCCATCAAACCTAGGACCCTTGTAAGATCCATCATGTGCCATCCTTGACCTTACTTCATGAAGTTAATTTTCTTCATAGGAACTTGGCTATGGTACCAATTTCTTTATATACACATGAATATTGAGAGGGGGGGCGGGGGGTGAATCAATATCTATCAAGACATAAACCATCCAAATCTTAAACCCTTCAACAATATACTTGAAATAAAACTATTAACAAGATCAACAACCCATAATCAAATCATCAACAATAATGAAAGATGAAGCAATGAACACATATGCACAATATAACACTAGATTTGCATGAAAAACCAAAAAAGGGAAAAACCACGAAGAGAAATCTCTCAATGTAGGAAGCTCACTACTTAAGGAAGCACAATCCTCATGGAATGACTTGCAGGCTAAGGTGCACAACCTTAGGACAAGATACAAAATACTTTCAGTACTAAGGTGCGCACAAATTTAGGGAAAGATACAAACTACAAGGACTTGTTGAAGAGACTGTCTGATATTAGGATAAATGAAGATATGAAATTAAAACATATGTCAACAATACACTCTACTAATTGAGGTGTTAAAACTCAATATTTTTCTTTTTCATAACTTACTGCTTCAATACATATTGACACATCACAACACACACCCACACCTTTGCAACTAATTTATTCTGTCATTTATATCCTATGCAAGATCACAAAAAACCAATTAGGTTAGCTAGGACAAAATATAATAATGATCCCAACACTTCAACAACAAAACATAATGTTGCCCTATCTAGGAGATAGAGAGGACCAAAATCAACTTATTACATCTTCCAATGTGATCCCTAACAACACATATATTGGCACATATCAACCCAAGTCAACAACAAGGAAACATATAGCACAATACTAGTTTTCCCAAAAACAAATCTTCAATTGAAATTACTCAATGCAGTTCTCAACAAGATAGGTTAGGATCCAAATACATCTTAACACAACTTCAAATGTTGATGAAAACCCCTAAGCACATAGCACAAGCAAGAAAACAAGCCTTGTTGGCCAGACATCTAGAAATTTCCCAAAAAACCAACCCAAAACAATATATAACACTAAAGAGATCAATCATTGACATGCAAACCACAAAGAGATGTTATATGAACATCCAAAAACACTTCCAGATACTTCTTTCACATTGTCATACCACAATCAACCACCACAACATAAACATAAACAAAAAGCTTTAACTCAGAAGCACAAAATACACAACCATGAGAAGGAACATTAATAAACCAACTTGTGATAAACACCAAGACACAAAAACTAAATTGAGATTTTGCACAAACATTAAGAGCATGCCCACCAATTTGCAGGAGAAAAAACGGGCGGGTGCATGGAAATGGGTAGCCATTCCGTGGACACCCTTTAAAAAAAAAGAGTTTTTGGACATAACGCGAGCGCGTTATGTCATCGGTTAAACCTAGGTAAGGTTCGACGGATAAAAACTGCAAAGCGATAATGCGAGCGCATTATAATGCGCTTGCATTATCGACTGTTAAAAGTAAAAAAAGAAATGCAAATCTCTCATTTGCATTTCAACTATTTTTTTTGTGCACCCGCAGCCAAAAACACCAAAATAGAGTGCTCGCGTTCGAGGAGAGGAATTTCTTCACAAAGCATCCAAATTTCTTCGCAACGATGGCGCCACGACGACAAGGAGTTGTAAGAGGTAAGGATTCTATGCTTTTTATTTTGAATTTGTTAGTTTTAGGTTGAATTTGATATCTATTTGTTTGAAATTTTAGGAGATGCAAATCAACCTGCAAACCCTCAAAATCCTCAATAGGAGGACCAACCAAATCCTCAAGATCAAAATCAACCTCCTCCACCAATCACTCAACCCCCTCCTGGCACTCAACAAAATTTAATGAGTGAAATTGAAAATAACAAAAAACAAATTGAGGATTTGATCAATAGGTTGAGTGATCCAAATGGTTCAACCACAGAAAGAATGACCCTAGCAAATTCCTTGAAAGATATGTTAACAAACGTAGATTCAATTAGTAAACAAATAACTGGATGGGAAGATAGGAGGCAGGCGGCTAGGGAGTATTATACAAATAAACTATGATACAAGGATGTGAAAGATTTAAAAATAACAAAAGGTGATTTGTGCTCATTATTCACCAACCCACGCACAAATCAAAATCTTACCCTCAATGCAAAGAGGTTTCCTATACATTGGTGCCACCACCAACAAATGAAGGAGCGATTTTATGATAGGTGGTACATGGTCTTCGATTACCCACCATGCAACAATTGTGAGGTCCCGCAATATTTCCTTAGGAAACTATATAGTGAGTTCATATTGAACAAAATCCCAAATTATTTTGATATGAGGGATTTCCAGGGGAGAGGTGGGGGGTCAGCTCAGGATAGACGTGGTGCACAGCTGGATCCTACACGGCAAGGTAGATGAGCTCTCGCTAGGCTGCCTCATGAGCACATTGTTATGCCTTTCGTCGTGAAGGAAAGTGCTGACGTAGAGACATTGTAGGAATCAACACTTTGACCCAGAGTGTCATCCATCATACTAGCCCTATTCTACAACGCCATCTAGGGGAGTCTTCTAGTGGTGGTCTTTGAACACATGTGTGTCAATCTTGCAGGGCTACTTGTTCACATGACCCCACCAACCCTCAGGAGACTGGTACGCAGGATCCATTTGCAGCTATCGAGATGGAGAGGGCAGCTGACATTTTGCATGAGGCATATGGCATTGATAGTCAGGTAAAAGTTATTGCATGTGTTCATTGAATTTAATTTATTAAATTTCGATTTTGAAATGCAAGATTAACTAAAAATGTTTTATGATTTTAATAAAATTATAGGGTCATAGTGTTGAGACTAGATACACCGACCCCCCACCAATCTATTTTTGCAGTACACCTATCGCTAGGGTATGTAACTAGTAAACAATTATAAGTTTATTGCATATTAATGGAATTGTTTTACGAATGGTAATTTAATATGCAATTTTGGAAGTTGAACAGACTAATATTGGAGGTTTTGATGGAACACTTCCCAGTGGTGGTGGATTTACTCAAACCTTCACGCAGGTAATAGAATAAAGAGTTTAACTAATGAATCAAGTACTTAATAGATTTGTGTAGTTTATACATGCACATCGTTGATTATGTTGAATAATTTGTTGTTTTATTTTCAGTTGTTGCGAGACGATACATCTCCGAAAAGTGACGAGGGCAATGGATATTGGTGTGACATCTACTATACAATCCTCGATGGCTCTAACAAAAGAGGTATGAGGCAAATTAGTAACTTTTAATTTACATTTGTTGTTATAGATGTTAGTTAGTCAGAAATCAAACCATTATTGATTCATGTAGTTTTTGTCTATTTGTATGGTTTATACAGGGCTTGAGCACACCTGAGCATGGGCGTGAGGATATTTCCCTCGTGGAGAGAGATCATGAGATGGCTGTAAGTGATTATTTTGTCAAATATATCATTTTTTATAATGTAATTTCTATATATTCATGTCTTTACTTCTTATTGTAACTGTTAAAACTTCACTATGAACTAAACCCTAGGAGGAGTAGCAGGAGCACTCCATGAGCGCAGCAAAAATGAGTGATAGACCTATCGCCATCCGAGCGAAAAGGAAAGGGAAAGATTTTATTTCCTGGGCATGGAGAGCAATGAATTTTGATTCCATAGTCTTTTATTGTATGCCTGCATGGCAGTTTTGTACATATTTTTTATTGGACATATTTGACATTGTATGCCTAGATGGCATTCTCATAATCCTATATGGCTATTTTGTACATATATTTCATACTTATATTGACATATATTTATGTATGCCTACATGACTATTTGGTTAATACAAATATCTTTTTTTGATGCTTGTCCATATTTGCATTCTAAATTGATGGTTCAATAGATATGAGTTATGTATATTCAAGTGTATACTTTACAACTTACGTGTATACTTTGTGACTTATGTGCATTCAAGTGTATACTTTGTGGCTTACATGTTTTCATGCATATACCTTGTATTCGTGCATATACTTTGTTTTAATTTGTGTATACTATATATTCGTTTGTATACTTTTTGAGGCTTACGTGTTTATGAGTACTTGTAGTTCCCTTATTGACATGTACATGTTTGACTTATTCACATGTATAATTATTAATTGGTTAGCCGTAGCATTGATCTATGTCATCCTCAATGCATGATCCTTGAGATGGAGTAAGTACACCCTCAAGGTCAAAAGGAGTTTCACATGCATTCTTCGTAGGCTCATTTTGGTAGTGAAACCAAAAACCTCTTGCATCATTGAAACGAAAAAAAAATTCCTTTATAGTAGGTCTGAAGCCATTATCATTCTCCATTAGTTCTTCATGTATCCACTCCCCATTAATGGTTGTCTCATGACCTTCATGAAACCAAGCACTTATCTCATTTGTGATAGAAGAAATGTATGAAGATTTATCTTCCTCCTTATGAACCATTCATTATCATGAGAGATGGGTTCTTGTGAACCACTACTGATGAATCATGGGTCAATGAGTTTGACTTGTAAAACTACATGATTGAATTCTGATAGCAATATCACAATATTTATATATCTAAATACGTCCATTGAATCCTGAATACTGCCATCTTACCCACACAAGATTCTAGAAGATGCTTCCCACCCTTCTCTTAGTGGTTGCTCTCATTGCACCTTCTACCTAGCTTCATCTTGGTGTAGACAATACGAAGACCCCAACTTGAGATCTTCACACATGCAAGAACAACTGCATCCTTCCTGCAGCTTGGATGGATCAACTTGCAACCAAGAACCCACACTACTTCCTGGTGTAGATTGCCTTCTACACGCTTAGAACCTTCTGCCTCTGATACCATTCTGATGCAGAGGAAACAACACAAGACAGTGGCTCATCCACCCTTCTCACTCCTTAACCTACTGATCACTACTGATCACTACTAATCAATAGATGTTCTTAAGCCTCTAACTCTATCCGCCACCTTTCCGCTGTTCAAAGCCCGAGTCACACATTGCTCAAACACAATGGTCAAGCAATGTAATGGTTTCTTTGAAAACCGTTATACATTTAAAACCATACAAGAATTTCACACTCAGTTATATTACGTATATTCCCTGTCAACTGAAACCATTTTTCCCATTCCATTCGGGACTGTCATAAAGAAACCTGAAAACAAGACATCCATGACATTCAAAACAATAGTGAATCCTTCAAAACTAATCTACATTCACAATTTGCAAAACAATAAACCAAGAAAGATAGAGAGAATGACACGACGGGAAATGGAAACTCCTCTTTAACGAATTCCAGATATTAACACTTCAAAAACATACATGCTTTAAATGGCTCTTTGGCCGAAGGCTAGAGAGCCCGATTTCTTCTCCCTCTTGTTTACTCTCTTTTTTGTTTTCCGGTAGTTGCACTCTCTATTTCCTCTATCTCCCCGTATTCGGTTACATGTTGTCTCTTTATAGAGATTCTATGGTAGTTAGACAAATCGTTCATCTACCCGATATTCCCATTCGGTTACAACTGTCATTTAATCCTTTTGATGAATATATAATTGAAATTTTAAACACTTAACCATTTCTTAACATGGTCCCACGAAATTCTAAATGACTAAAATATTACAAAATTATGAAGCTTGTAATAAATTTCAAGAGTCCAGGTGTCCCCACACTAGTATCATATTTGTCCCTTTGTTGATTTATCTCCTCACTAATCCATCTTATTGGATTCTTTCACCTTTTACCCATCGCTTTCTTGAAAAACTCAATTTTAGGCCTTGTAGCCTTCTGCCCCAATTTGGCTCCTAGAACCCGTTTTCTTGAATTTTCTCACAATTAGTCTTAACAACCCCCAAATTTTTTTGTAAATTCTTTCTTTTGATCATCAAGGCTCTAATATTTACCAAGCCTTAGGTCCTACAAGTTTTCGTACATATGATTGTCCTCAAACCCCCTATTTTCAAGGGTTCCTATGGTTTTTGGCTCTTTTTCCTTCTTTGAGGGCTTCAACGACCTCCTCAGCTCTCCTCCTGGCACACACATGACTAAGATACATGTTCCTACACTCCAATACTCTTTATTGGCACAAACCAATCCATTTAGAAACTCTCCTTACTGCTGTCCTCTCTAAGCTACTAGCCAGAATGCACTTGCACTCGCCTAGTGCTTGATGATCTCATCACCTCCCTGCAAAACAAGACCCCTAAACCTATATGTACACTATTTACATAGTCCCCAACTTGATTCCAAGTGGCCATGAGAGGAAAGCCACGGGAAGTCAAGTGGGACTCATTATTCACAAAACTGGCCTGAACCAGCAATGAGACCAAGAAAGCCAAAAACTTGCAAAAAGATAACCAGTCGGTCTAGATGACTAATCTAATGGTACACAAGATAATTAAGTGACACAAATGGAAGACTCAAAGCATTAGATAAGTCCCTTCAATCCATTCTTGACTGGATGAAGACTCAAACACTTAAATTCAATGAAAACTTGCTCTCTTCCAATCACAAAAATATACTCTCCAAGTCTCAATTCATGAAAACAATCCTCCAACCCAGGTATTAGGGTTTTTATGACCTTATATACCTTTCTCCCACGTTCTAGGACCCTTCGGTCGGGCTTAGAGCATCATTAATGTCATTTTCCAACTTTTAGGACAAATAGCCAAGGCAACATTGCTCAAAATGCTCACAGTGTCCAAGACTTACCCAAACCGCAAGCCCCTAACAAACCTATTTCCAATTCACTCATCAAAAACACTCTTGGGACTTTATATCACAGTCCTTATTCCCTCTTTCATCCTAATCAGATAGTAGCCACCTTTCAAATCAATCTTGGAGTAGTACCTAGCACCCCCCTAAATAGTCCATTAAGTCTTCTATCCTAGGAATAGGAAACCTATATCTAATGGTTATCCTATTTATGGCCCTAGAATCAGTACACATTCTCCACTTATCTCCCTTCTTAGGTTGCAACACCACTGGAACAACACATGGGCTTATGCTTTTCCTGATCAACCCTTGGTCCAAAAGTTCTTGAACTTGCCTTGCTATCTCCTTGTTCTGCTCTGGTGTCATTTTGTATGCAGCCTTGTTAGGCAATGTTGCTCTTGGTACAAATTCAATTTGATGACTGATTGCCCTCTTAGGTGGTAGTGTAGCTAGTGTGCCTTCACAAATGATATCCTTGAATTGATCCAACAATTGCTTCACCTCTACTGTCATAGGTAGCCGACTAGGTGACTCCTCCTCCTTTGGCTTCAACATGATTGGATAGACAACTCCTTCTTCCTCCTTCATGTCTCCTAGGAATTCCTTTCCACTCATCAAAAGTACACTGGATTTTGCCTTTTCCACTATCCTTCTTGGGGAAAAAACTTCATGGTTAAGCGCTTGAGCTGGATTATACTGGAATGGGTGACCTCCCAGGAAGGCCTAGTGCCTCACCTCTATGAGCATCACTTAGATGCAATGATTGCTAAGTGGGCCATTCAATATCATTTCAAATTTGTTTCTTTAAACAACTTACAAATTTGCAACTTAAGACTCCTCCAACCTAAGGGATCGATCTGGTGGAACATAGTTCAGAGCGATTCCACGTGTTTCGGTGCAAAAGAGGACCATTCCTAGCATAAACATACCTATTTGGATGTGTTGGAACAGTCCGCTTGGTCACACAAGTTGCAGAACGAAAGTTGCACCACTCTACAACTTTGCACTGCTTGCATTTGATGCTTTTTCCATCAAGTGAAAATCCGCCACCACTAGAAAACTATTCTGAGATAGCCAAAACCGAGAGAGGTTTTTGTAGATAGGCTCAATGCAATCGTATAAGATCAGACGAGAAGTTTCTAAGCATCATGGTATCCAAGTAATAGCATGTTGAAGTTTGCAGCTATTTTGCACTTTGGACCCTTAAGGGATCGATCCGGTGGAACATAGCTCGGAGCGATTCCATGTGTTTTGGTGCAAAAGAGGACCATGCTTACCGTAAAAATACCTATTTGGACGTATTGGAACAGTCCGCTTGCTCACATGAGTTGCAGAGCGAAAGTTGCACCACTTTGCAACTTTGCACAGCTTGAATTTGACACGTTTTCCATCAAGTGAAAATCCGGTGCCACGAGAAAACCACTCCAAGATAGCCAAAATCGAGAGAGGTTTTTCTAGAGGGGTCCAATGCCTTTCTGTAGGATTAGACGAGAAGTTTCTAAGCATCACGATATCCAAGTAATAGCATGCTGAAGTTTTCAGCTATTTTGCACTTTGGACCCTTAAGGGATCGGTCTGGTGGAACATAGCTTGGAGCGATTCCACGTGTTTCGGTGTGAAAGAGGACCATGCCTACCATAAAAATACCTATTTGGACGTGTTGGAACAGTCTGCTTGCTCACACGAGTTGCAGAGTGAAAGTTACACCACTTTGCAACTTTGCACAGATTGAATTTGACACGTTTTCCATCAAGTGAAAATCCGCCGCCATGAGAAAACCACTCCAAGATAGCCAAAATAAAGAGAGGTTTTTCTAGAGGGGTTCAATGCCTTTTTGTAGGATCAGACGATAAGTTTCTAAGCATCACGATATCCAAGTAATAGCATGCTGAAGTTTGCAGCTATTTTGCACTTTGGACCCTTAAGGGATTAATCTGGTGGAACATAGCTCGGAGCGATTCCATGTGTTTCGGTGTGAAAGAGGACCATGCCTACTGTAAACATTCCTATTCAGATGTTTTAGAATAGTTCGCTTGCTCACACGAGTTGCAGAGCAAAAGTTGCACCACTTTGCAACTTTGCACAACTTGAATTTGACACGTTTTCCATCAAGTGAAAATCCGCTGCCACGAGAAAACCACTCCAAGATAGCCAAAATCAAGAGATTTTTCTCTAGAGGGGTCCAATGCCTTTCTATAGGATTAGACGAGAAGTTTCTAAGCATCACGGTATCCAATTAACAGCATGCTGAAATTTGCAGCTATTTTGCACTTTGGACCCTTAAGGGATTGATCTGGTGGAACATAGCTCAGAGCGATTCCATGTGTTTCAGTGCAAAAGAGGACCATGTCTACCGTAAAAATACCTATTTGGATGTGTTGGAACAGTCTTCTTGCTCACACGAGTTGCAGAGCGAAAGTTGCACCACTTTGCAACTTTGCATAGTTTGAATTTGACACGTTTTCCATCAAGTGAAAATCTGTCGCCACGAGAAAACCACTCCAAGATAGCCAAAATCAAGAGAGGTTTTCCTAGAGGGTTCCAACACCTTTTTGTAGGATCAGACGAGAAGTTTCTAAGCATCACGGTATCCAAGTAATAGCATGTTGAAGTTTGCAGCTATTTTGCACTTTGGACCCTTAAGGGATCGATCCGGTGGAATATAGCTCAGAGCGATTCCACATGTTTCAGTGCAAAAGAGGACCATGCCTACCGTAAACATACCTATTAGGACATATTGGAACAGTCCGCTTGCTCACACGAGTTGCAAAAAAATGTGTACAAATTGTTTACATGACCTTTATATGACCTTTTTCACATTGTTTACATTTCAAAATTCAAAGTTTGCAAATTTTCCTACTCAAGGCATTTACAGAACAAGGTGCTACTACACCAAACATGAACTTCAACCTTACAATATTTGAGTATATCTCATTATGTAATTAAATCTTATTACAATGCCTCTGGCACTTCGTTCTCTCAGATCTTTTACAATGTCACTCATACATTCAAGATTCTTTTTAAATGTCTACATCATAGGTGCTCATCATGAGGTTAACTTCAAATGAGTAACTTGAGATTCCCTTGCTAAGCTTCACATGATCTCTTATAATGGCTTGAAATCAAAATTGAGATTTGTCAAAATCATCAAAATAAGTATGTTGCATTGCTTTTTTCACTGAGATTTTTGATAATGGATCTTAAATCAGCATTTTCTGCAATGAAAGATCAATCAACCCTTAGTAGTTAACTTACAAATATGCAAAGTAAAAGAGAAAAAGAAAGATCATCCAAAATGGAAATGAAATAAAAATAGATGGAAGGCACATACAGATGTTGCATGCAGGCATCAAAATAAGGATGTTGCATTGCTTTTCTGGTTGACATTCTCTTCGATGGCTCATATATCATCATTTTTTGCAAGGGGACACCAATCACTATAAAAGAAGATGATAGCATTGGAATCAAATAAATTAATGTTCATACAAGTATAAATTAATAAGAACCAATGTGCATATACTTACAAATTAATCCAACGAACCATTCGGGTCTGCTCTACTCTTTATTGTGTCAAGTATTGCCTCATGGTCAGACTCACGGACCTTCCATAACATCTTGTTCAAAGGTCTACCCCCATATTTGGTCAAATGTACATAGGATGCCACGACAAGGTTCGAGTAATGAAGAATCTTATGATGCATGTCAAAGTCCTGAAATAGCCAATGTTTAACACTTTAATATGGGTACCTTCTAAGCCATGTTCCAATAACCACAACTGAGCCTGTAGGGTATTCGATGTTTTCTCCATCTATAAGTGGGGCCTCCAATTTCTTTTTGGTCTCAACACAACAAAACAAGTAATAGTCTGTTCCCTCTTCATTGTCTTCATCTGCAATTACAGCATAAACATGCCCTGCATTGATATGTGCAAAAAATATCTTGGAATTTGTCAACATTACGAATACAGTACAAAGTAAGATCTAACGATATGGAATTTCAACAACTAAGAAAGCAGATATATCACCTCGTTGAACTAGATCTGATATGTGGTCAAAATCGACTGATGATTCTATCTATGTCAGTTCCAATGCCGTCGGAGGGTGATACGTGTGAAGTGGGCTAAGATAACTTGTGAACCATTTATCAACCCACTCCCCTGACTCACAATCATTCCAGTCTTGCATTGTACATGAAAAAAAAAAGCATGCCATCTTTCGTGTATCAATACTCCATGAACCTGTATTTGAGCTAAGGAAAGAGTGTACCTCACTCGATCCTATTAGTGTACAACAGTCTTCATATGGTGCAATGTTAGTATCATCCATCAACCAAAAAAATCTACGAACTGAAGACGTACCTTCATTACCTGGACCCATCAAAGCATTACACCACTCAACGATTGATTTTGCATCTATCTACTTTGCACTATCTTTATACTTTAACTCTACTCATGCTAATGCTCTTTTCACGCATGCTCCTACATCATCATGCTCCCCCTTTCCATGTCCAGCCTCACAAAAGTTCCACATATGTTGAACACTTGTAATGACATGCATCTTGCACAACCAGTAGAACATGCGCGAGTTTTTGAACTGTGCTGCATAGTTATCAGACCATATTATATGTTGATCGTATTCTATGCCCCTCTGAGCCAAACCACTGTAGAACATTTGGAAGCAAACTTGCATAAACTCTGCAGAATGTGTGCGATCATCACTAATGTAAAAGTGGTACTCCCTCATTACCTTCCTTTGCTCATTTGTACTATCAGATGCATGAATGAATGCTATGTGCACAAATATCGAAACTTGTGTAGAGTTGTAATATTGTGACTGCACCTCATGTTGTGGCTGTAGAGTGTAGTTCTCTACAAAGTCAACCACGGATACTATGCTTCCAACTGGAAAGGTGTCCTTGCATAGCTTGAACTGTGTGTCCAACCATTGGGCTCTATGGGTATGCATTGCATACTCAGACAGTATACTGTCATGAAATGTGGTCATAAATTTGTACACTGGAATCTTCTCAATAACCAAATCACACCTTTTTGCTTGAGACCCATCTTTTGTAGCATGTGCCATTGTTTTATACTTCCCGAACTCCACTAGTTTTTGTCCCACCTCATTTGTGCTTTCCATATGTTGGCATACTGGCATACGCTGGAAACCACCGCAATGCTCGCATGAACCATCCAAGCATGTTGTCCTATAGAATATCTGGCCATCCTCTATTTGACATAAATTTTTTGATAAGAACTCTCTTGAAGATTTTGGTGGGGCTTCTATGCCACAATCTTGCAAAACATCATTAGTATGCAAATCTAAACATATAGAACGATAAACATCGTAATGGTTAGAAAATTCAATATGTAGTCTACAACAACAAGTAGTGTGTGTGTGATTTATCTTGACATAAAAAGGTTTAAGCAGTTCAAAATATCTTTGAGAAATACTAATTTGAGGATAATCATTTTCAAATTTCTGAAAAATTTGGGTTTGAGTCATATCCAAAAAATGCTTTGGATGTGACTCATGATTCCGACTACTGATTCTCCTTCTTACCACATCCCTTTGATTTGGAGATGGCCTTGTGTTATTCTTCCAATACTCTTCAATTAGTGTTCCCAAGGCTTCAACAACTTCTTTATCTTTTCGTGACAGTCTCCCCGAGAATGCCCATAATTCATTTGTATCATTTCCCTCAATTGTTTGCCGCCTTTGAATGGCTCTTGATAAAGTTTTTCTACTAATTCCTGTTTTTTCACTAGTCTTTCTAATTAGGCGATCTCTCTTTGTTTGAAAACTTACCAAAGTTGATGTAATCACACGTCGGGTGACATTACTATCCTTTGAGCATGAGGTCTTACCCACACTCTCATAAGCATCCATTAGATTCTTCACAATAGTGTCTTCACTCGATGCATTCAATGTTCTCAACCCAAGAGTCTTCATGACATTCCTATACTTTACACCCCGCATCATTTCAACAAATAGTTGACATCTTGCAGTCTCATTTAGCCTTTCAAAGAATCTTTCCCAAATCTTATCAGCGTATCTTCTACAAGTGTGTGTTTTAATCTTACCTTCCATGTGCTGCAAAATCTCATCATCAATATTAATCAAATACTTTGGTTTTCTACGCAAAATTCTTGGTGGTGTTCTCCTAGGTACATACATCTCAACATAAGGAATTTCATCAATATTTAATTGAGGTGGGCTAGATTGCATACCTTCGATCTAGGGAGGAGAAGAAGACATACCTTGAGATTCACATGGGAATGATGTCATACCTTCTTCGTCAATTCCGAGTGATGATGTACTCTCAACTTGAGATGTGTTGGATGGTGTCCAACAATATTCACTTGTGGTAAATGGTGTCCCTCCATATTCACTTGTAGTAGATGGTGTCCATCCAAATTCACTTGTGCTAGATGGTGTCCCTCCATATTCGCTTGTGCTTAATGGTGTCCCTTCATATTCACTTGTCATAGAGGGTGTGTCTCCAACTACGGTATCTAAATCTATCTTACGACGATGCTTTCACATTCATGCCTTTTGTGCTGCCAATTCCCATTCTTTTTTTGACGGTTGAGGTTCCTCTACAATCGGGTTGTTCTCATCAATCATTTCCAATTTCTTCTTTTCACGATATGTGGCCACTTGAACTCTCTCCTTTTCTTTCAAGGTTTCGTTCTCTTCGTCTGTTAGTTTCCTCTTTGTCTTTTTCTTCAGCATGGTAGATAATTTTATCTATACCATGGTAATGAGATGAATATTAGTTCCTAAAAAATGTATCCATTCAAGATAATTGAAAAATATATGTCATTGAAGGCTTCATTTAAATAATACTTACAATCATCTTGTACAAAAGTAGTCTTTTATTGTTGATGGTTCTAGCCAACCACCAAGGGAATAAGGACTATGATGTAAAGTCCCAATAGTGTTTTTGATGTGTGAGTTAACAAAAACTTAGGGTAGTCTAGAGCCTTGAAGTTTGGAGAAGCCTAAATGATGAAATTAGGCAAACTAGTCCATGTAGACTTGGCAATTTGTCCTAAAAGTGGGAAAAGGGCATTAATGATGCTCTAAGCCCAACCCAAGGGTCCTAGCACGTGGGAGAAAGGTATATAAGGTCATAAAAACCCTAATTGAGCATGTGGGAAAGCTATTGTATGATTTTGAGTTTTGGAAGGGGAATTTGCGAGTTGGAAGAGTGCAAATTTCATTGAATTTTTGTTTTTGTGCCTTCATCCAGTCAAGAATGGATTGAAAGGACCTGTCTAATGCTTTGAGTCTTTCAATTGTGTCACTTTATTACTATGTGAAGCATTATATTAGCCATTTAGTTCAATTGCTTTCTATTTTGCAAGTTTTTAGAGTTTTTGGTCTCATAGCCGGTTCATGCCAGTTTTTGGAAATAATGATCCCCACTTGAATTATCATGGCAAGGCTACCATGGCAACTTGGAATCAAGTAGGGGAGTTTTTTTACAGTGTACATATGGTTTGTGGTGTTTTGGTTTGTAGGGGAGATGGTGAATTCATCAAGAACTAGGCGAGTGCAAGTGCATTTTGGCTAGTGGCTTGGAGAGGACAGCAATAAAGAAAGTTGCTAAATGAACTAGTTTGTGCCAATAAAGAGCAAGAGAGTGTGGGAACATGTATTCCAAACATGTGTGTTCAAGGAGGAGAGTTGAGGAGGTCATTGAAGCCCTCAAAGTTGGAAAAAGGAGCCAGAACCCTAGAAACCCTCGAAAATAGGGGGTATGAGGACAGTCCTATGTACGGATTCCAAAGGGACTAAACACCTAGTAAATATTGAAGCCTATGGTACCAATAGAAAGAATCTATAAAAATATTTGGGGGTTGTTAAGACTGTTTTTGAGAAAAGCCAAGAAAACGGGTTTTAGGAGGCTTAATTAGGCAAAAGGCTACAAGGCTTAAAATTGGGTTTTTCAAGAAAGCAATGGGTACAAGGTGAAAGAATCCTATGAGATGGATCAGTGAGGAGTCAAATCAACAAGGGGATAGTGAGAATACCCTTTTGTAGCCCCTCAAGTGGTTAGGATACTTTGGGTCAATGTGGAGCCTAGGGAAGCTTAGTGGTGAATTGAGAGCAATGGTGAAGAATTTGAAATTGGTGGAGAGTCTTATGAGGTGACAGGGGTTTAGGAGGGATCCCTGAGTAGGGTAGAGAGGAATACCCTAGGAAGATGAAAGAATAGGTCTTGGGAAGAGAAAGATTGCTCTTCAAAGATAAGACTCCCCATCAATTGTTGAAGGATTGGTCTATGTAATGAACTTTTTACCTTGTGCAGGGTATTTTGAAGATGTTTGATGCTTTGGAATGGTTTGGGAATGGTCTTAAAGGATGAATTTTGCTGAATGGTTCTGAATTTCTATAATTGGCAAGTGTAAAATGGTAATTGGCAAGTTTAAATAATTGTGTATATAATTTGCTAATTTAAAATGTGCATTGACAACCTAATGTTATAATGACAAACAAAAATGAAAGAAAGCCATAATAGAATGAAAGAAAATTTGTAAAGACTTCACATACCTTAAAAACCAGACTTTCAAATGGAGGAATTCAACCCAATTATGTAGCCTTAGCATCTTCTTTCTTCAAACTCCACAACAATTTGACTTATTCAAAAGCTTGTTCCCTTCCACACTTCAATTGTATATCAGTTTTCAATGGAATTCAAACTTCGATTGATATTATATGTCTTTCAACGTCGAGACTCTGCTATTTCATGCAAAGGTGGTAAAAAGATCATGGAAAAGGTGATGGAAAGTGAAAAAGATGCTTGCACAGTTCACTACATCATCAAATATATACTTTTTGTTGGAGCACACGCAGAACCAAGGGAATATGCAGATTGTGGGCCTTCAAATTATGGGTATATTGATTTTTTTACCGTTTTAGTAAACTACAAAATGCGCACACGTTATAACATGAGCGCGTTATGTTAAATTAAGTTTTCTTAGTCTATTTTTGATAGTATAGGGGTTTCTAAGAGAGTGGGAGGGAGAGAGGGGGAGAGTGGAAGATAGAGAGGGATGGAGAAGGGGAGAGTGGGAGAAAGAGAGAGGGAGAGAGTGGGAGATAGAGTGGGAGATACAGAGGGAGGGAGAGAGGGGGAGAGTGGGAGAGAGTGGGAGAAGGGTAGAAGTGGAGAGTGGGAGATAGAGAAAGAGGGAGAGAGGGAGAGAGTGGGAGAGTGGGGGAGAGTGGGAGAGAGTGGAGGTAGAGTGGGAGAGAGTGGAGGTAAGTGTATAGGGCTAAGTGTATAGGGCATAAGGATTAGGGTTTAGGGTTTAGGAATAATGTTAAACATAAAACCCTACAATCTCAAGTCTTAACCCTATACCTTATACCCTTAACCCTACAACCTAAAACCTAATCCCTATACCCTATACACTTAACCTCATACCCTTAACCCTGAACATTATACCTCAACCCTCAACCCTTAAACTTGTACATAAATCCTAAAACCTAAACCATCAACCCTAAACCTAATATCCTCAACCCATTACCCTCAACTATATACCCAATATCCTAAACCATAATCCATATACCCTATACACTTAACCTTATACCCTCAACCCTAAACACTATCCCTCAACCCTCAACCCTCAACCCTATACCTTAAACCCTAAACCCTCATCCATCATCCCTATACCATATACCCTCAACTTTATACCTAATATCCTAAACCCTAAACCTTATTCCCTATACAATTAACCCGATAACCTCAACCCTATACCTTAAACACTAAACCTTACACTCTCTACCCTCATAGGGGGAGAGAGAAATAGGGGGAGGGAGGGATTGGGGGAGAGAGAGAGAGGTTGGGAGGGAAAGAGGAGATAAAGATAAGTAGAGAGGGAAGGAGAGGTAGAGATACATGAGAGATAAAGAGTAGATAAGGAAGTATAGATGGAGGGAGAGGTATGGAGGGAGAGAGAGGGACGTGAAAGAGAGGTGAGATAGAGAGAAATAAAGAGAGTTTGGTATGGAGTCAATTTCATTGAGTTGGCAAGCTAGTGGGCCCACTAGCTTGGCAATTCGTTGAAATTGGCAACCTAACTTGTCTGTTTGAAAAAATGGGTCCAAGAAATGGGGTCTCCCGGTGATGTAAATCACCGAGAGACCCCATTTCTTGG
>CM021107.1:414926842-414943075 GCA_007115665.2 Sequoiadendron giganteum
CAAATTGCATCCCGAGGCTAGAATTTGAATACGCCAATTGAATCAGCTGAAGAGGAAAGTCAACTGCCTAAGACCAACCTATTTACTGCCTGGAATAGAATTTACTAAAAATAGTAAATTCCTGAAGATGCTCAGAATGCCCAGAAGAACATACCACTATGAAGCTCTCTGAAAACCCAGAAAGAATCCACCATTGAAACAACCAACTCCGAGCAAGAACTTCCATCAAAATAGGAAACCCTAATTTTACCTTCCAACTAGCCTACGGGTCTCCGGAATAGGCCAACAGTCACTGAAAAGATCAGGCTTGAGACGGGGACATTACAAAAATTGTGACACTTAGATTTGCAAGGACGTCAAGGATAAGATAAATGACTTTGAGGAACATGCTATGAAGACTAACACTAAAATATGCATAATTTGTTATGGAAAAAGTGTAATGTATATGATTTTAGTCATTACATTTGGAGAAGCCATAGATATTATTTATAAATTTGGATTGAAACTATCAAATTTACCTTTGTATGGCATAGTGTGGATTGATAACTACAATAGTCCACCATGGAACCAAAACAACCCAAAAATTATATTTATAATACCTATATCAATAGGTAACTATAGAAAAATACCACTATACATGGCATGGGCAAGTAGTATACATAAATCCTAATGCTTAACATTAAATAAGGTAACAATTGATATTGGTAAAATAGAAAGACAATGCATAACATTTTTCTAGCTATAAATTGGCTTCATATAGAACCAATATTCTCCTTTGATCACTACTCTAGAATGCAAAACAATCCATTCATAATTATTAGAGGAAAAAGGTAAAGTTCACCTTCAATCACTCTCATGCAAATTTTAATCCATCTTCTTCTAAATAACCTTTCAATTTATTTTTTTCATTCTCCTCTTCATAATATATGATTTACAAGGCATTCATTCTTATCTAATTCATTGAAACCTTTGTGATGTATAGAAAGATACTTGTCAATCCTAAACTCATACATAAAGAGATTTGTCTTAAATTTATCCAGATTATATTTATTTACTTTTCTTGGATTGCTTAAAATAAGCCAACTTCCTCGAATTCACACTATAGTGTCTTAATATAAAAATAACTACTTCAATTGAATAACATTCTATTCTAATACACAAACAAAATGAATTACAAAGAAATATAGTATGCCAGATTCATCTACTAAATAGAAAAGATTAGTTAAAAGTAGTGAAGGCAAAATGATAGTTGAATTCAGACAAAACTAAAGGTGTTATAAAATAATCCTTCAAAATATTATAGGGAAATATAAATATATTTACATCTAATCATTAAAAAAACCAAAAAAAAATCTAATTCAAATACACCTAATTTTAGATTCAACTAAGCTATAAATATATTATGATCTTGCATATTGAATGTAATAGCAAGGATCGGGCTCCCAGAAACAACAATTTTTTTATCCATTTAAAAGAAGGAAAGGGAGTCATTCTAGGCAGGCAAAGCATCCTATGCACAATGGGACGAGTGCGTTTGGTGTGCTATTAACTATGCCAACATTCACATTCATTATAGATAAATATGGCATTATAGGGAAGGAAAAAGTAGCATGCATTTAAAGGAATGACACCAAAAGAAAATGGAATCACTAGTACTAAAACAACTTGAAATCGTTGCCAATTCTGCAACTTACAAGATTATGATAAAACGTATGAGCTCTTGCAAAAAGATTCATCTCTAAATCTTCACTTCCACATAAAGCGAAAACTCAAGATTCTACAAGAATACCTCAAAGAAGGCCTCCTCCAACACGTAGTTCCTTGTTTAGAAATAAGTACTTCGTTAGTTATAAACATAACCATATCAATTAATTCATAAACATATAATTGAAATCATAATTACAATTAATTTAAATATTTAATTATCTATACAAGCACTCCCAAGCCAATATGAACATCACATTTATTATGTTTCCATCCAAGTCCAAATTACAACGGGACTAAATCTCTTAAACATAAGATTTGTGAGAATGGGAAATATATACAATGTTATAATTTCTTGCCTAGGTTAAGGACAAGTCTTACTTGACTTTTTACAAACAATTTCCAACATTTTGGGCATAAATCCCAATTACATTGTTGACATATGTAGGGCCTTTGCCGGTCCCATGTAAGTATAATAGAAGAACTACATACGTCACATGTGCACCTTGTTCTACCCTCTATTACTAAATGATGTGAATGTTTCAGATGGTTTATGATTCTATCATTGAAAAATGTCTTCACCATTTCATTACATTTTCCAACTTTTAAACTTTCCAGAAACTCGTTTTTCATTACAGCACCCACCCCACCTCTTTTCTCATCATTATCTTTACACATCATCTTCACCACTTCATATGCACTCCTTGTTACTATGCCATTAGCATCTAGTAAAACTAACCATCTTTTTTCAATATATAGAAGTTTAGGAAGCATTTTGAATTCTTCAGGGATCACATTTGATTGGTCCTCCATTTCTTTAGATAAATACTTGCAATGATACCAAAATATAACCATATCCTCAAATGAGAGTTTGGGTCAATTCATTTTTTGTATCACATTTTCATAAATTTCTTTGAATGTCGGTATATCATATTCTTCTAGAAAATAGTATCCCACATATATAATTTCAAAATTACCATGTAGTTGTGCTAATTGATCTAATTTAGATTTCATTTCTAAATTTTGATTTGGAGGTTCAGCATATAAAAAAATCAATTTATTTTTTATTGTTTCTTTACTCACATGCAACCATATAAAAAAAATGTTATAAATAATATCAATAATAAATATCATAAAACATAAAATTATAATTCATTTAAAAAAAAATGCAGCTTACCAAATTTATTTTGTAGAAAAAATTTAAGCTGAATTCGCTTTCTAAAGTAGAGACAATTTCATTAATCTTGCTTTTGGTAAATGGATAGGCTCTTGCGTCCCAGGACATCATTGAAGACAATGCATGTGGATATAATAAAATGTGGTTCTCCACTTTTCAGTTTGACCAAATTAGGATCAGGAAGAGCTACCTAATTCATTTTTTGAAGAGCCCTTGCATAAGTACCATGCCCATAAAATTCATGTTCAGATAGAGGAATCCAAAGAACTTCAAAATTGAAACTTTTATCCCTGAGTTCTTTATAGACCTGTTGAAATTTTATATATTCATGAGTGTTTCGGTCACATATAAAGATGCCCACCACATGTCCCTTTAGTTGATCTAACTCTACCTGAAACATGCAAGGTACAACAAATTACATCAATTGGACACATTTGACGTTCATTTTGAACACAGCTAATACATGTTTTAGCGATTGTGTTACGTATATGTAAATATCAATTTGCTTCAAATTTATATTTGTATATACTTAAATAAAAATAATATCTTATAGTTTTATTATATTATGAAATTACCTTGTTCAGTTTGCTGTCGATGAGGTGCTCTGTATTGTTTTCCTTCAATATTTGAAGGAGCTCTGTAAACATACTTTCTTTGGGCGGAGATTCAGATAACCCAACTGTTTCAGGAAGCTTTCCTGCACATATAGATTCTATAAAATTTCCAATGCTATTGGAAATTACATGTTCTTCAGACACGCTTTCTGAGCTGTGGAGAGCCTCTCCTGAAATGTCATCCTCTCTAATAAAATTATCTAACTGCAAGATTTTATTTCCTTTATCATCTACCCGCATTTTCAGCATGCAGTAGCAAAGTTTGTTGTCAGCAGTGTAATTATCTCTCCTACGTTCAAAGAGAGTGGACGTAATGAGTCGATGGCACCTCATGTCAGTGGAAGGAATGGCACATGATCCTTTGGGCATCGACACTAAAATTTGTTGGAAACAGTCTTCTTCTTCTTGTTTTTCTTTTTCTGTTGTTTCGCCCTTCTGCTTTATTCTCTTCAAATAAACAATTTGCAGGCGTCCTGTAGAAGCCATCTTTGCTTTTTCCATCGTCACCCCTACAAGTCGTTCTATAAGCCGACGGTGATGATCTTCCATGTGGACAGGAAGGCCGATCACTGCCACGATTGTGTCCACTTCGAACAAAACGGAAATCGAGCTCTCCATCAATTGCTGTGTAGTGCTGTCCAGCTGTATGCACCTCGCACCCAACAAACCCACTCTCGCTGCGCGACACACCTCCTCTTCGTCCTGCACACAACGCAGATTTCAAAGAGAATCCCATGTCACAAACAACGCAGGGAAGAAAAGTAAAGAATGGCTTACCACATAACAAACCATCCCTTCCGCTAATATATAATACATTCCGATACCAACCGATACCAACATAGGATATTCCTCTTCCTCTCGCATTTCTTGCCACCTCTTAATCAATTTATGGCTCCTATCAATAACTGCCCAACAACAAAGCTTTAATTTCACTATTCTTTCCATTGCTCGTCCGTCCAAATTGGGACATGCAGCCAACCTTAACACGGTCAAAGACGTCAAACTTCCAAAATCATCTGGCAATGTTTCTAGTTTGTGACATGAACCTATGTTTAGCTTCTCTAATCTTTTGAGCTTCCCGAATCCATCAGGAAGACTTGAGATTAACAAGCAAAGTAGACTTAAGGATTCCAGACATATGAGCTCCCCGAACCCTGCCGGAAGATTCAGTAAGCTGCCACAATCTAGCAATAAGAAGGATTTTAAGGCGGGCAGTGCTTGAAACCCATGAGGCAGCTCCTCCAGTTTAGGGCAGCGTCTCACGCTCATCTCCTTCAAGAAACTGAGCCGGCCAAAGTCTTTGGGAAGCGCTACAAGCATATTGCAATCATTAATTACCAAGGTCTCTAAACGGCTCAACTGCACAAAGCTATCGGGAAGAGTGGTTAATGAGTCGCAGGATCTGAATTTCAAATGAGTAAGACATGGCATATTTCCAGTACTTTCCGGAAGTTCATCTAAATTCGGCAGTGAATGGAGAGTAAGCGACTCAATTGGAAGCTTTCCAAAGCTTTCTGGCAGTCGCTGCAAGCTGATGCATCCAGTTAAGTCTAGTTTTTGGAGAGAAGATAATCCGCCAAAGCCTTGAGGTAGTTCCCTCAAATTCTCACACCCTCCCATGGTCATCTCTTCCATTGCACTCAACTTTCGTAGGTCAACAGGTAACTTTTCGAGAAGCGTGCATCCGCGCAGCCTCAGACAAGTCATTGAAGATAGCAGCCCAAGTTCTTCCGGCAGGGAAGTCAACCTTGTGCAGTCTTCCATGCTCAAATGCTTCAATTTCTTGAGTTTTCCGAATCCTTGAGGCAAAGATTCCAAGTCACATTTATCGAGAGTCAAGCGCTCAAGAGCAGTCAGATTGCTGAAATCTTTCGGTAGCTGACTTGAATAATTCAATTGGAGATCTACTAGAGATGCAGGAAGATGGCATTCCTTTGGAAGTTGCACTGATTTCCGCGTTGTTTTCACCGTAAAATTTTGCAAAGAAGACAGACTTTGCAAAGGAAGTATTTCAAACGAATGGCAGTCCGGAGCAGCTACTTCTTGAGAGATTACTCTCAGACTCCGTGGAAGCTATGTGCAAAAAAATCACGTTATTACCATCATTGTCGCAATGTGTTGAATAGAATGAGTTAACGCCTTCCAAAATTAAGTAATACCATATAATAAAGCAGTAATTTTACAAACTGTAAATTCTGTATATAAATTTATTTCATTACACATATTTTAGAAATCTTATGGCGAACATTGATCCAAAAAATTAATGTCCTAGTTGTTTTATTATATCTAATTTAAAGAATTCTCCTTTACCTGAGGCAAATTCATGCCGTGCTTTGACCTGTTGAAGAAAACCGTGAGCTTCTGCAATTGCGAAGCATCTTGAAATGGAAAATCAATCAAATCCCTACACTGAGATATCTCAAATTTTTATAAACCCTATTGGAAGGAGGCCCATCAATCTTTACCCAGTCTCCTATCATTAGTACTCTCAACGACTGGCATACGGCATCCAAGTGTCTTGATTCCACTTTTGTTAGAGACTTGTCACTGACAAGGGAGATGCCTTTCACAGTTTCGAGATTTGCCTCACTATCTTTGAGGAATCCAGAAAACTCCTTATAATTTGAAAGCCTTGTCTGTTTGGCCTCCTTCACTCCCATCAAGCGAAGGATGTCATGAACAATGACTTTTCCTGAGTCGCTTTTGTTTATCAACATTCTCCTCTGTAGAGACTCAAGTCTAGAAAGGTCTACAATATTGCCAACAAGATTCCATTCCCAACCATTATAATATTTGCAAATGTCAAGGAATGCATTTTTATCTTCTTCCTCCCTCATTTTTCGAAAAACAAAAAAGAGCTTTCCACTAATATCTTCATCTGTGAAGCTATCGAGGTTTCCCTCTCGAAGAGCTTCAAGGGCTTCCCTGTAACTTCGTTCCGCTCTTTCTGGTCCTTCCTCTCTTTCCGCTCTTAAGTGGTTGCCGAAGACAGACAAGATTAGCGGAACACCTCGGCATGCTCGGGCCACATTTTTTACAAGACTTCTTTCATCAAAGTTGAGACTGAATTGGCCTTGTGATGAGAAGATTGTCTCTCTCAGGAGGAGCTCGGCCTCTCCATCAGAGAAAGCATGCACTTCATATTCATTGCAGTTGATATTGAATTTGGGTTTCAGATTCTTTTCCCTGGACGTTACGAGTATCCTCAGTTTTGTTTTCTGCTTCTCCGAATTCTCCGCGGACATATTTGATTTATTGAACCACAACAAATCTTTGGGTAAAAGCTGCCCAATATGTTCTTTGTCAACGACATTGTCGATGTAAAGAAAGCAGAATTTGTTTTCCATGAACTTTTGGAGCTTGTTTCGCCCATCATCGGAACTTCGCAACTGGAGTTTTTTTCCTCCAATATCAGTGATAATGTATTGTTGGAGGTCGATGATGTGGGACTCTATATTTGGAGAATTGTGGTTTATTTTCACACTGGAAAATTTGAAGTCTGGAGAAGCCTTGAGTTTGGGCCAGTTCAAACTCTGAATAGTTGAAGCAGCCAGTGTACTTTTTCCGACACCTCCAAATCCGCATAAAACAACGGCAAGTGCTGGTTCGGTGCCTTCCATATCCAACAGCTCCATCACTTTTGCAACTTCGCTTTCAATACCCACTGTTTTCGGTTTTGTGAAAAGGGAAGAAAAATAGAAAGGTTAGAAATAACACTGACATCCCGATTCCCAACTAAAGGAAACTATTTTAAAATGCAATCTTAATGGTTAAACAGAGGGTGTTACCTGGCTTAAAGTCAAGTAGCTCGAAAGGCGATTGCTCAGAACGAAAGGTAGTTTGTCGAACAGTTTGCAGTTGTATATCTCTTACTCGTCGACCAGTTTCCAGACCAACGGCAAAGTGAAGAGAATCTCTTATATCTCTTATACTTGGTTAGTCTTTTCTATCTGAGCATCGGCTGTTGCGGCGGACCAATACCTGTACAAGTCATCAAAGAATAAAAGCAATTCAACGTTAATATATTTTTTTTTAAAGAAGAAATACTCTAATTGATATTGCAATCTATCGATCATTGTATAAGGCACTCTTATCATAAAAGAAAAATGAGCATGGTATATTATTGATATTTTAATGTAATACTTTTTATTGTAATTTTTTTTTTTTTTTCTGTTGATTGACATGATCTTAAGATCATGGTTAATAAATTTGAGTGAACAAGTATGAAGGGTAATTAGTGATAATTAATTAGATTATCTTCATTTATCTTCACACATAAGATATAACTTACATTTGTGTTGAAATTTTTAATTCATTTTAATTTTTTTGCAACATCTCCTTTGATACCCTCCCTTGTCTAGTAAATTCTAAAGTGTAGAAGAATTGTCTACTCTTGTTAAGTGACCTATCCTATGATTTGACCATTCACTATATCCAATACCTAATTTGACATTACCTAGGAGTCAAACATGTTGATTTCAACAATTATAGCAAGTTAGCCTAGAGTACCTATAGAATGATGTTGGTAGGGACTAACAGACTCAAAAATTTATTTGCTAGTTTTAATGTTTTTTATTTACACATTATATGTGTTATATTTCATGTTAACTCAAAGCGAGAGATATGCTTATTCCTACTCAATCCAATGAGGAAAGGTTCAACTTCACAATCTAACAAAAAATTGCTAGAGTTTCAACTTATAAATTACACTTACAAAGAAGAAATAATGAAAATAGAACATGAGAAATGATAGAATGAAAAAACTACAAGAAGAAGAAACACCAACTATACCTTGGGAAACTACTATCAAGAGAAACAAATTTCCACCAAAGAAAAAAAGCAATATATTATTCAATAATAAATTATTATAATATAATCTTAAGCTCATTGTGTTTCGCAATTGTCTACACTCCATTCTTGGAGAAAAATGGAAACATAGCCCTATATTAAATTGCACATGGAAACTTCCATCCTAAGAATCCAATATATGGACAAAGGGTGATGTTGGAAACCACAAGTGATTTCAAAAACCATGTGCTAAAATAAGGAACCTAATTTGTGTGTGCATTTTGATGGGCGAACAATCCATGAATAAAATGCAACTCCCAATATGTAAGAATAATCCCTTAGCCAAATATTCCACCTACCAACTTGGGCAACCCATTTTTGTTACATCTAGTTTCTTAAGTAATGCACTTACACATGCTAATAATATTTGATCAAAGATGCTCTTACAAGCAATCTTTGTAACCCCACTCTTTCATGCTCTTACATGATATTCTAGAACATCCTATTTTTTGTTGAAATCACATATTTTTACAAAATATAATGATTTAAGCCTTAAAAAGGTTCCATTTAAAGGATTTTAATTGAAGAGGGTTTGATCAAACCCACTTAAATCAATCCCCCTTGGATAGAAACCCGCTAGTTTCAAACCATACTTATAATGGAGTCTCCTCTACACCTATCAAAATGTTGATAAAAAACCACTTTTGATTTACTTTTTGGGGGATCAAATTAATTCATTTAAAATTTATCTTTTGTAAGCATGTAGTCCTTATTATAAGCTTCCCAAAAATTATAATTTTAAATATATTTAATTTAATTATTATATTTATTTTTTATTTCTTGTGAATGTAGGTTTTTCAATGAACATCGAGGTCTTTGTTTCACACATACGGAAAAATAGGAAAAGAGTGAAAAAAAATCTAAAAAATACATGTACACTAGCTATTGATGTCTTTATTCCAAAAAAATAATAATAAGTTAATTCAAATGCATATAAAAAGAGTTATGCAGCTAAAAGTATAATATATCCAAATTATAATTACTCTGACCTAGAAAATTAATTAAAAAATATACATACAATAAAAAATTATGAAAAAATATCCATCCACTAGATATTGGTGTGAAAAATATGTATTTAAAAAATTAGAATTGTATCCTTTCTACAAACAAAGTTATGCAGCTGAAAGTAAACATCTTTTTTTGAAAATGTTGTTTAGTAGAAAAAATAAGTTAATAAAAATTACATAAAAGGATTGATAATTTTTTTTTTAATTTTTTTTTAAAATATAATTAGAATCTACACACAAAATATCACAAATCACTATTTTGCTTCATCTTCAAATTCTTAATGGTTTAGCTTCTATACGTGTAAGAAAGTGAAGATCTGGTAAAAAATGTTGATTTCAATGTCAAGTTTAGCCAAAAAGTGTAACCCATTATTGTGGGATCACCCCATCATACAACTAATTACAAGTGGAAATGGGGTGTCACCTTAGAAGGGGCACCATTTTTCATGTGGGTATAGTAGTATGAATATTAAATCAGTAAAATGTTTTGCTAGTGTAGACATGCAAAATTAACATTATTGATTAACATCATTGATTAATCATATTCCATCCATCAATTAAACAAATCAGGTTTAATTAAATAAATCACTTTTATCTCCTAAAGTCTCTTGATTTAATTAAATCACATGTATTTAATTAAATGATTAACATTCATTTTCCTCTCATTTGATTTAAAACAAATACAAAAATGCAAATCAAATGTCACACCACCTAATCACTAGCTTAATTAGTCAAAATGTCTAATTAATGCTAAGACTAACCCATGTCCCATCCACTTGCGCAATAAATCATTTAATTTGATTTATTAAAATACTTATTTTCCTCACAAGGCATATTCCCAAGGAATATGCCCTCATTAACTCCCCTTGTTTGACTTTTTGTTCAAACAAAATTCTCCCCAAAACCCTCAACCACATGCATTTATGGCCATTTTCAAATTTGAATGGGCACATTGGCCAAAACTTGCACAATCATGGGCCAATCACATTGTGACAAGTGGCTCTTTTCTATTTTTTGGGGATTAGTCCCACATTCTTCAATTTTTCCTCTCCTCTCTTCAAGCTCAACTATAAATTCAAGGCTCCTATCCTTCAAATAGGGAACACGGAAGCTCATGCAAAGTTATTCTCTTAATTTGAGAACAAATTTTGTCCATTATCACATCATTTGCTGATCATGGATTGGGAAAGGGCTCTCTTCTCACATCAAGGGGCACCAATCCCCCTATGGGATGGTGGTTGGTTAACTTAGATTAGATTTTCATATTTTAAGTTGCACATGCTTTACTTAATGTTTTTCTCTTCTATGTTTGATCAATAATTTTATAGGGAGAGGTTTATTTCAGTTTACTGACAATAGCTAATCCATCTATTGTTAGGAATTCAAAAATTGCCTCTCACAAAATGGCGCTAGAAGGAGGGCCTAAGCCTCCGACATTTTAAGCATAAAACTTCAGTTTTAACATTTAGATTCAAATTGAATTTTTCTGATAACTCATAGAGCAGTTTAGCATCCAATTTTATTGGCTAAAAAGTTAAAAAAAAAAAAAAAAAAGCTATAGTGCTTTGTCTATGCTTATGCATTTTGAATACATTTTTTTGTTATTCATACTACCTTATCCAATGACCTGAATGTTGTGGCTTAACATTTATTTTAAATTTGATGAGAGTAAAAAGCATATTGATTGCTCCAGTAATAAAAAGATTTGTAATGAGAAATCTAAGGAAATAGGAGAGAGACTTTTAGCATTTGATTTCATTATAGGAGATATCAAGGATTTATTTTCAATCGTGTTTTCTCATCTGATATCTACTTGATAAGCCATGATAAGCTAATACTCTGTCATGATTGAAAATAATTAATGAATTTAGTGTACCTTGTTGTTGGCGTATTGCATACAGTGATATCAAGAAATGAGCTTTGAAAGGGATTTTCTATTTTTATTTGTAGTTTCTGATTGACTGGCATCATTGGAGATCTAACATTGTTGGTAGGAAAGATAGTATCACATTTCTAATGTCGTTCAGGAGGAATAATACATCTGACATGAATTACAGTCTCACACTCATTTATATGTCAAGTAAGCTGGTATGAGTTTCTTTCCACAGTCCATTTTAAATAGATTTCTTGCTTCTAGATTTGTTGTGAGGCAAGTGACAACCAAGAGGACTAATTTTAAATGATACTGGGGTCTAATCAATGCGGTCTTTGACAGTGGTAGTTGTTCCCTATTATACTATGGCTTCTTTCTGGCATAAATAATGCTATGAAGTTGTTGAGGCTGCACCTTTAGAATCTATGATTTCGCCATAGGTGGAAAGCTCCTTCACCAGACTAATCATTCGGACATTTATTCAGGCTTTTAATTCTGGAAAGATATCCTTGATATGGTGCACCAATATCTGATTCAACTTCTCTGCTAGTTGGGAGAAAACCACAACTATTGGCTAAGCTATGGTACATTAGACGACTGTCCAAAAAAAAAAAAGAAAAAGAAAAAGCTTTCCTCATAAACACGCGCATCTCGAATACTTTTGTCGCCTCTCCAATAGATTGACTACGAATATTGTAGGAGACAACTCTTTGAGTCATTCTGGCTAACAGCTCACATGCTTTCTCTCCATCTCTGCATTTTTCATACACTGCTCTAAGACTTTTTGTCAAACAGTTCATGTGCCTTGTCTACACATCCACACCTTGCATATATGTTTGTTGGGGCAGTTGCAACTGCAACATCTAAAAATACAAACAGCTCATGAGCCTTGTCTATGTGCCTGCACTTTACATACATGTCAAATAGGGCATCTGAAACTACAACATTTGACCAAATATCTTCCTCTTGTTTTACTTGATCACCTTTCACATCCTATTTAAAGCTCCCATTTTAACGTAGGAAGAGCAGAGTTTTGTAGAGGAGGAGATTGTATGAAGAGTCACGACGAGTATTTCACTTTCTGCTACTTTTCTCAGTGATTTACTCTGCCAAAGTTCATGTTTGTAGAAAAGGTGGGAGATATGGTTCGACTTGGATAAAGATTAGAGGTTCCTCGTCGAAGTCAGTCATAGCAGGCTAACAAAAAAAAAAAAAAAAACTTAATGGAAGCATTGGGAGGAAACAAAGTCAAATTTGAGGTGGAGAGGATAGCGAATGCTATTGGAGCAATTGCAACTAATGAGATCCACTAGAAGAAGAAGATGCTGGTAAAGGTTTGCAACTGTCATGAGCATTTAATTTTAAAAGCTTTTGAACTGACTTTATGCCTGCCACCTGCATTTTTTTTCATTTTTTATTTTACCTGTTACTCTTCTAGCCGCAAGTTGTGAAGGTGGTGTCAAATCTTTCAAGGTATCCCGCTGATTTATTGACAGACTATGTCAGGTAATGCACTCATCTTATTGGGTATGTCAGTCAGTAAGGTAAATCGATGCTTCTGTCTAATATTTCTTGGCTGCTACGAAATCTTTCAAGAGGTACACTTTGACTAATATCAGTTAATACATAGATTGCAAGTATAGTCTTTGTTTCTACCTTCTTTATTGTTGTCTTAAAGGTAAAGTCCAGTCCTTGGTACGCATTGGTAATACTGCTCGATGATGGTTCTTGATAATAACTACTAATAAAAGCTCATAACTTGTCTGACAACAACAGTGATCTCTATCAAAATTTTCTAAAGCCTTTTCAACAAATCTTTTGCGCAGATCCTGCAATTATTGTATTATGTGGAATTTGAATTCACACCTCACAATCGTATTAAAGCACTCATTCATTTTTTAATTTTCACACCTGCTTTTGTGTGAATTACCACGGTAGATGTCAAAGTCATGATAGGAAACGTCGAATGTTGTGAGAAGAATGATTGCTTAGAAATCTGTGCATAAAATCTGCCAAGATCTTATCATTTTACCAACAGCCTGAATAGATAAAAAGTCAATCAAGACAATGCTCTCAGCCATTTGTGTCATTTCAAACTGGTTTAGTTGACCATCACTGTCATTTAATGAAAAGATCATGCTTTCTATATCGAGTATCTTTATTCACTGATCTTTGAGTTACCCGAGGGAAAACAAATGATAAATTTGTCTTGGTCTTACACAAAGTGGATCCCTGTTGGTCCTCCTTCAGCAATTTTGTTTATCTCTCTGTTGAGAATAGGTTCTAAGGCCGTAAAACTTCATTCAAACTTGCAACACATCTAGTTATATTTAATCAGTAGCCCATTTGAGATAGGTGTCAAACACTAACATAAGTGTATTCATTCTCATTTGTTGTTATCATCGATTCCAAGAAAGGTGAGGTAAGTAATGCAGATTTGATAAAAAATTGATAGCTTTGAGATTTGAGAATTGCATATCTAACCGTTTGTCTGTATTGAATTTGAGTGGAGGAGAACTTTCAATGCATTTGGAAAATCGAATCTACCTATATATCTTTCTACGGATTCTCCCAAATTTTTTGTCAAATAGTGTCACTGTCTTTTGATCGATATACGCTTGGAGCCTAGTTTTGAATGCAGTAATGCAAATTCAATAATTGTAGCATTAAATTGTTCTAGTGGAGCAAAAATTTTAAGTAACGGGATCGATGCTTAGTACAAAAACATGTTTGCTAACAAAGGAATGAAAGCCGGTCCTTAGATAAACAAATTTCAAATATGATTCTCTCTATTTATGAGCTTTGTATGGAATCTACACGAATAAATGATATCAAGAAGCAATGAATCATTGACCAAAGATTTTACTAATCTTATATTTTGGGTATAGTGGATACAAGAAGCAATGAGAAGGTCACCTACATCAACTATTATCTATTTGGGCGTAACTTATGTTTCATTTTTATGACTATCAACTGTCATTTATCTTGATTCCTTGAAAGAAATCTTATCCTAATAACTTTGTATTGTTTGTAGGTTGGCGTTGGAGGCAAAGGTCAGAATTAACAAAGGCAAACAAATCAAAGTTGGAAAACTTGAAGATTAAGACTTGGAAAAGCATTTTTTAATGCTTGAGCTTCCATTTTCTACTCTCGTTTTATGTTTCAAACCAACTCACATTTCTTTTTGGGTTGAAAATTAACCACTTGACTTGATCTTTTCAAAGTTGGTTAAAAAGAACCTTAGACATTTACTAGATTTCAATTTGGACTTAAAATTGAACAAGGCAAACTTCACATTTTAATTGGTACTTTTAAAATGAACTCATCACTACTTTGAGGTGTAAAATGAACAAGTGTTTGTCATGTTTTGCAATCCTTTTCACAAGTTAATATCATTTAAAATGCATATGTGCTTCTCCCGCGCTTCACAGTGATCTTGAGAATCAAAAGCATTTTGGTGATATTAAGTTGTTAAAAAAATTGCCTTCACACTTTCAATTTGGGTATCTTAAAATTGAACAAAACATGCGAGTGTGAGCACTATATACTGCGGAGGTTCTCCCCTTTGTTTTTCAACAAAGGTTGTGTGAACGACGGGATATATTAGCTCGCTTTTGTTTAACTTAGAGGGCCTAACTTGTGGGAAAAAGTACTCACCCAAGGGAACAACCCAACCGGGAACACGCTAAAGCCAAGCGACTTCCAACCGGTATATAAGTGTGGATTCTTGAGGAAAGTTCAAGAATCACGAGGATTATTTCAACGAGATGGACAGAAATGGACTCTCACTGATGTTGGATAATCCCCCATGAATGGAATACCCACATTAAAACCCTTTGTTTAGAAAAAGGCCAAAACCTTGTCTATCTTGTTGGTGCAAAAGGTCATGTCCTTTGAAGCCGCCCCACGTTATACATGCGGTTTTGTTGTAGAAATGGAAGGTATGCCATGGGAGATTCATGGGTACTAATGCTTGGCTAACCCAAAGAAGTGAGTGTCGTGGAGGGGAGCCAGTGTGGTCAAGCATTTAGCCATTCGCACAAGATATGCGTAGCTGGATTCGTCCAAGTGGGAACCCAACAAGATATTGCCTCATCATCCTAGGGTTGTAAAAAGTGTTTGGAAGTAAAAGATACATTGCTTGGTTCTCAAAACGATTGAAAAACAAACATTCACAAGAGCCTCAAATCTCAAACACCTTGGAGGAAACAAATATCCTTGACAAATTTCAAGTACTTTTGCTTTCCCTAGGGATTCTATCTTTAGAGGTTTCTAAGTGCTTGAATTTTATCATCATTTGTTTTCAATAAGGTTAAACATAGGACACTTTTGCCCTATTTTCCTTGATTTCCACATAATGGACCTTGTGGGATGAAAAAGAAAGCGGGACATTAGACATAAAATTTGAAAACATAATCAAGCAAGTGCTTTTGGTAAAAATAATTCACTAAGACAAGATAAAAGACAAATTGGATTACACGTGTTTTCTAACATGATTTCCCGCAAGATCAAAATCCCAAAAAACCAAAGTTCAAGAAGCTTAGTCTGAAAGCTCGTGAGGAGCGTTTTGAGATCCTGAGCTGTATGAGTTTTACTATCAGCAGAATCCCAAACTTTTTTGAAAGGTTTGCTTTCCTCTCATAGGAAATATAGCATGTTCTTCAACACCGAGGTCTTGTAAGAGGAAGTGTTATCTAGGTCAAGTCTAGGATCAAATTCAATCACTTTCATCCATCTCTCAACCATTAAATAAGTCAAAAGTCACCTCACCAATAGCTCTTGGAAACTTTGTAAACATCTCTTATGCTAAAATTTTAGGCGAAATCAAAACCACTTTGTTTGACTTAACACACCTAGTCAAACCATCATCTTATACATGAGTTTTCTCTAGGATAACGCAACTTCCTAGGGTTTATGAGTCCATATTGTTTGGCTTAACACACTTAGCCAAATTATCAAATCATCACCTCATTTGACTTGACGCACTTAGTCAAACTACCATCTTGTAGG
>CM021107.1:414943175-415159977 GCA_007115665.2 Sequoiadendron giganteum
CCTCTAGCCTCTACTATCAATCCTCTACCCTCTACCCTCAACCCTAATCCTCCAACCCTTAAACCCACTTAGTAAACTCTCTACCCTAATCCCTCAACCCTCTTGACCCTTAAACCCTCAACTCTTAAACCCTTAAACACTCAACCCTAAACCCTCGACCCTCAACCCTAACCCCTTAAACCCTAAACTATTAAACCCTTTACCCTCTACGCTCTACCCTCTACCCTCTACCCTCCATCAACCCAATACTCTCTACCCTAAACCCTAATCCCTCAACCCTTAATCTCTCAACCCCTATAACCTCTACCCTATATATTGGACCCTCAACCCTAATCCCTCGACCTTATACCTTAAACCCTCAATCTTCAACCCTCAACCCTTAAACCCTCTACCCTTTATCCTATACATTAAACACTCAACCCTCAACCCTCAATCCTTAAACCCTAAACCCTCTACCCCTTACATTGGACCTTGAACCTAATCCTTCAACCATATACCCTCAAAACTATACCCTAAACCCTCTACCCTCAACCAAGTAAACCCTTAACCCTAAACCCTTAACCTCAAACCCTTCAACCCTAAACGCTTAAACCTAAAACCTTCTACCCTATACCCTCAACCAAATACCCTCTACCATCAAACCTATTCCATCAACCCTCAAACCTTAAACCCTACTACCCTAGAAACCATCAACTCTATAGGTCCTCCATCCTAATCCCTCAGCCCCTATCACTTTCTCTCTATCTATACATCTCACCTCTCCCTCCCTTCCTCCCTCCCACCCTCTCTAATTGTCTCTATCTACCGTCTCCCTCTTTCTACGTACCTCTCGTTCAATCAATCCCTACCACCCTCTCTCTCACACTCCCTCTCACTACCTATCTCTTAAGTCTCTCCCTCTCACCCCCCTCACACTCTCAAGTCTCTCCCTTTCGCACCCTACCTACATAACCCTCTCTTTCTCTTTGTCTCTCTCTCTCTCTCTCTCCCTCAATTCTCTCTCTCTCTCCCTCTCCATCAATTCTCTCTCTCCGACCCCCCGTCTCTCTCTCTCTCTCTCCCTCTATCCCTCCCACCCCCCCCTCTCTCTCCCTCCCTCTATCCCTCCCACCCTACCTAGCTAAGTCCCCCTCAATCCAACCCCTTCTCTCCCACTCCCTCTCTCTTAAACTCTCACTTTGACCCCCTCTCCATCTCTCTAGAATCTCTCTAAACTCTCCCTTTGTCTAAAGACATACATAAATGCATACATACAAGCATAATACATTTGTACATATAATCTTACATCCATACAAGCATACATGCATACATGTACATAAAAATATATCAGCATACATAAATATATTAGCATTTAACATAAAGTAAGAAATAACGCGAGCACGTTTTAACGCGTGCACGTTATGGCTCAGTAGACATGTTCCCCGCAGAAGCAAAAACCATGTAAAGTGAGAAATAACGCGCGCGCGTTATGATGAGAGCACATTATAACGCGCTCGCGTTATATCTTGCTTTGAGAATTACTGAACTTTAAGCTTGGTATTGCCTTGGAATTTCAACCCAAAGGTTTGGAGGGCATTCCCAATGACTAGAGATGTGTTTTTAAGAAATCCACCATATTTCTCATAATCGAGTTCGTGCTCACTGTCAAGATTGCACATGGTTCAATATCGAAAAAATCGAGCACATGGGTAATGTTGGGTTATCTCTTAGCTATCCAACGATGTAATTTTTTTCACGTTCTGAAAATGTTAAGTCTTTCATCCATAATTTATTTTATCTGTATGTCTTTTTTTTGCCAAAAAGCAGTGTTTGATATTTTTTTTGTTATAAATTAATCGTTCATCAATTTTTCAAATAAATTACATTTTTAGAAACTAGACTCCATTCTACAAAATTAAAAAATTAAAAAAAAAACAAATCAATTAGTTTCCAAAATTTGTAGGGGTAGCACAACCAAAATTCTATTTTCAGGATATGTCCACTTCGCAAATTCGTAAAAAATCAAATATTCATTAAAAAATTATCAGAAAAATCATGCATCAACTACATACTATTAGCTAACTTCTGACTATTGTGATTTTAAAAATACTAAAAAAAAGTTCACCGTACGAGGGTCATACAAGAGTTGCTATGTTATGTTTTTCTGACAAAAACAACACCAATTTGTGTACATCCCTCGTTTGAACCCCTTAATCTCAATCATTTTCAAAATAAATTAGTAGTTTAGAAAGTAGACTTGGAGCACTTGAATCCTTCTTTTTGTTCCATCTCAAAATTTTGAGTCTAAGTATCCTCAATTTCACATCCAAGGTCAGTATTTCCCGATTTCAGGAAAAAGCTGTCCACTTAAGTCCCCTTTTTGGGAACCATCTTGGTGCACTTACCCAAACATCAATGCAGAGCATTTTTTTGACCAATTTTGACAAGCAACAAAAAATTCCAATCCACTACAATTATTAGAAATCTGCTTGGAAACACAAGTGACCTGAAAATATAAGAGTGCAACATCCACAAACATAAACGTTGAATCCAAAACCACAAGACTATATCTTCAAAGGGGGAGGAATGCAAAGCATTCTTCCATATAGTCTTCAAAGTAACTTCCAATAGAAAAAATGTTTACTGAATTGTGGAGACCAAAACTTCCTTGTAGCAACACAAACTTCCTCACAAACAAAAGGAGAGAGAATAGAACATACAAGAGAGCATTAGGAACATCTCTCCACCATCATCATCAATTCTATTTCTCATCTTAATGATTCTAATCCTCATCTTGTTACTTCTAATCTTCATCTTTATTTATTATCATGATATCATCATTGCTGATAGAAACCATACTCAATGCAACTTTACTTGAAATCAAAAAAGGCACGACATCTAACCATGAACACCCACATCACTAATACATCATAATGACATCCCAAATTGAGTGTACATCAATGACAACCAATGTCAAACAACAATCCCAAAAACATATGTGCAACAATCTTCCCAAGTGTTGACATCAATGGCAACCAATGCCAACAAGGGGATAATAATCTAATATTATATTTTCCTTGCCAAAGGTGTGATAAGGATGAATCATGAAGGCTTTTTTTTGGTTTATGAGGTAGCTAGTGGTTGGGAGGTCTCAGTTTTGGGGGATATGGGCTTTGATGGTGGGGTTTATGGAATCTATAACAAGCTGGTCCATAAGGATCTCATCAATGGCGTCCTGGTAAATACTATCATGATCAATATCATAAGGGTCATATTCAAGTTGATTGATAAGATCATCCTCATAATCATAAGGATCATATTCATGTTGAAAAGTAAGATCATCCTCATCATCATAATCATCATATTTAGGTTGATAAATAAGATCATCCTCATCATCATAAGGATCACACTCAAGTTGATTGATAATTTCATTATAATCATTATACTTGACTTGATTTGAGACATATGTACATGTGCCTAAGGAAAATAAATCCAAGTTAAATTTTAAAGAATACAAGTGTATCTTCATCAATTATAGTTATGATGCAAAAGAGTACAAGATTTGGAAATTTGAAACTTATAATACAATGTTTAGTTAGATAGCTATCTTTAAGGAGATTATTTATCATCTTATGTCTATGTTTGAAAATATAGAAGAAAATAAGTTGGTGTAGATAAAGATAAAGTCTAGGAAAAAATAAGTTGGCATAGATAAAGATAAATTCTAGGAATGTTGCACCTAACACTAAGCTAGAGGATTATAATGGACCTAAGGAGCAAATTGATTTGGAAATTCTAGAGTAAGAAGGCTAGTTACTCAAGCCCCATCCTTGAGCAGGGCCATTAAACATATAATATGATCCTAGAATAGTGAACGAGGTAATATCTTCTACAAATAATAAGTCGTTAAAAGTGGCCTTGGATGAGGAGATGGTAATAAATAGGACTTGGTAAAGCTTCGTAACAATATGAATTAGGAAAGTTGTCAGATACAATTGGGTTTTCAAGAAAAGTGTATATTAGAAATCAATATTGAGAAATATAAGGCAAGGTAAGTGGTAAGGGCTATTCTCAGGGTGAGGAAAGTAATTTCATTAGATATCCTCTCCTATTATGAAGTAGAACAATTTTCTGTTATTTATTACTATTGTATATGCCTTGAAGTAGAATAGATGAATGTGAAGCTAACGCTTTTGCATGAGAATTTAAAGGAAGAGAGATACATGATGAGGACAAAGTACTTTATGGTAAATGCTAAGAAAAAATCTATAGCTTAAATAAGTCTCAATATTCTCAAATAATCTCCCACAATGCCTTATCAAAAAAATTGAAATTAATGTGTTGAAGTTGAGCTATGTAGGTGAAAAACATTCATGAAAATCATTCATGTGTTCACTACAAACATGTCGGTGATCATAATACTATTATCTATTTATATGTTAATGACATATCACCAAGCATTTCTATTAAGATGGTTTGAGCTTTGAAATCTCAACTATTAGGATAAAATGATAATTGAAGGACTTGGAGGAATCCAGCTTTTCATAGAGAAGAATCTCAAGAGAGACTAAGGTAACAATAAAACCTATATTTCTTGGAGGTAGTATGTGAGCTCTATGTTGTACCTATTCAGGATGAAGGACTATAAAACAATGAGTGTTCCCATTCCTATGAGGACAAAACTTTATGTTTATTGTTTCCCTTTGATACTAGATGAGAACGATAAAATGAACCACACACCCTAGATAGGATTGAATTTAGGAGCCTTAGGTATGTTATAGTTTTTACTAGACCAAAAATTGCCCAAGTAGTAGGAATCATAATCAACTATATCTCCAATCTATGAAAAGAGAATTAGACTATAGTGAAGAGGTTCTTAAGGTATCTTAAAGCCATGTTAGAATTTTATATTTTCTACTCTAGGCAGGATATAATTTTGGCACAATAGTGAATACATAATCATTTATGGATTTTGATTGGGTTGGATATGTGGATAGCAAAAGGCCAACTAGTGGGTTTGTGTTTATCATGTTTGGTGGTTTGATTAGTTAAATGAGAAAGAGATGAGTTATGGATACTCTTTCAATTAATAATGTATATGATAGCTAATTATTCATGTAATGAAGTAATATGGCTATAAATTATGTTTAAACATTAGGTTCCAACAAACCATAATGGTGATTCATTTTGATAATCAAAATATCAATAAATTGACAAAGAAATCTAACTGTCATACATAGAAAAAGAATATTGATGTGCAATATCATTTTTCTTGAAATGATGGCAGATAAGAGGATCAAGGTAAAAAAGATAGATATTTGGATAAATTTTGAAGTTTCTTTGATGAACCTTGTGAGAATAGGCTAGTATTATTGTAGGTTACCTATGAAATTTCTAACATTTTTTAATAAATAGAACAAGTGGGTGAATTTTAGGATTAAGTTGCATTGTAAACCTTTCAAATATAGGAAAAAATTATAAATATTTAATATTCATGCTACTATGTCCATATGAAAATGGTGCCCCACCTAAGGTGACACTCCTTTTCCACTAGAAATTAGTCATATGATGTACATGTGTTGGCAAGAGACATTGAAAATTCCATTAGGTGTTGTCATTGATGGAAAACCTAGTCAGTGATTTGATTCACACATCATCATCTTATCATATCAGAAGGTAGATCAAAGTTTTGAGATTAACTATCAAGCCAGAACAAAGCATCCGAAAAAACTGTGTTCATCGATTCACATGCGAATTTTTTGTTATCATGTCTGGTTGTGTATCTCAGGGAAGGTTGTTTGGTATATGTTCTCTGTTACTCTTGAATCTTAGAGCCTCGTATCGATCTGCGAGTGAGTTAGAAAATCCGGTTGATTAATTCTCTGTTTTAATAGTACATAAGCTGACTTGGTGGATATAGCCGTTGCAGATATTTGAGGAGTAATTGTTTAAGTGTTTTTGTGTTCGAATTAGTTGATTTTGGTCATCACTATGTTGTAGCCGACTTTGGTTGGTGCACATTGAGAATTACCCATGGATTGAGTCGACAATTTGTAAATGTTTTCATATTTTGTTGGAGCCAACATATGAGCGATTAAATCTTTAGTCACAAATATATATAAGTGATCAATTATATAATTTTGAAGGAGATGTGAAGTGAGTTGGTGCGAGTTGTGAATATTAGAAGGGTTATAGGGTGATAATGCACAATTTCACTTGTGCATAAAAGGATTTGTGTTGCCAATTAAAGTAGAGCAGAGCATAAGAGCATAATCATTTAGAAGGTCAAGAATTCAATTGTTGAGCCTAACTAGAACTGTAATCAGGAATTTGTAGATGCTAATCTCTTAGTTCAAACCTCTCAAATGAATTTAATCTAAATCTTTTGTAAGACAATGAGTCTTCATCTTTGAGTAGTGAGCTCTAGGCAATGTGCCTGAATGCAAGTGTATTCCCATATTGCAAACACTTCTTTCTGAGTATACTCATATTGTGGATTGACCTCCCACCGTGGTTTTTCCCCTAATAGGGTTTCCACATAAAAATTCTTATGTCATGGTGTTGTGGTTGTTTTCTTTATGTTCTTGCATATTTCTTTTGGATGAATGTTATAAGGACTTTAAGGATTAGATTAATAAAGTTAATTTTTGTTGAACACTGATTCACCCCCCTCTCAGTGTACCTTGATTCTAATAATTGGTATTAGAGCTAAGTTCCTTGGAATAAGTTTAACAGCTTGGGGAAGATCAGGGAAAGTAATTCAATGGAGTCAAGCAGTCGTCAGCAACAAGTTTTGGTGGCCCTAGATGATCTTGATCACTCAAAATCTGAAGTTCGGAAATTGAAAGCTGTTAGGGTTAGAAGACAAATATCTAACAAGTTAAATGCATATTTGATCAATACAAAGAAATAAAACACACACACAAATTATAACACAGAGAATTTAACATGGTTCACCCAATATGGGCTACATCCACCAAACCCTAGCCATCCAATGATTTTATTATCTAGTGCAAAACATATTATAATATCATGAATAATGCCATGCTACAAATCTCCATCCCAATCACTTATAACAAGCTTTTAGAAGCTTCCAAAAATTAGGGTTTACAAAGTCAACTTTTTTTCTTTTCGATGACGAAGCTAAAAAATGTGAAGAGTGTATAGTACTAAAGAGTGTACGGTATAGCACGATTAATCACCACATACCAACAATCTCCCACTTGGAGACTAATCCTAGATGACATTGTTGCACTTACAGCTCCCACTGGAAATAAGCACCTTGGACCTTGTTGCTATGTTATACTTTTAACCATGAAGACCAACAAAATTTGAAGAGGAGCTTAGCTTCTCCCTTGTCACTATCTTTGTAAACATATCTGCTGGATTGGCATCTGTATGCATCTTTTCCAACTTTACTTGTCCATCCTCCAACACCAATCGAATGAAATGATATCTCAACTATATGTGTTTGGTTTTAGAGTGCAAGGCATAATTCTTTGCAAGATGTATAGCACTATGGTTGTCTATAAACAAGTGATTTTCATCTTGTTGTTTTCCCAAATATTCCATGAAAAATCACAACCATATCATCTCCTTTGTTGCTTTTGTTGTAGCAACATACTCTGCCTCCGTGGTGGATAAAAAAACCACCTTTTATGACCGAGAAATCCAACTCACTGTTGTCCCACCAACTGTAAATACATAACCTATGGTACTTCACCTGGTATCTATATCCCCTACCAAATCTGAGTCAACATAGCCCTTTAAATCTATATTAAATCCCCCAAAACATAAACATTTATTGGATATACCTCTCAAGTATTTGAGAATCCATTTTATCGCATTCCAATGCTCAACTTCAGGATGAATCATATACCTACTAACAACTCCTATGACATGGGAAATATTTGGTCTCGTGTATACCATGGTGTACATTAAACTGCCTATAGCTGAAGCATATGGTACCTTGGACATTTTTTCTTCCTCCTCTTGTGTCTTTGGACACATATCCTTAGTCAATTTGACATGATTGGGCAAAGGTGTGCTGATAGCTTTTGCATTCGCCATATGAAATATTTGTAACACCTTTTCAACATGATCAGCCTGAGATAGACATAATTTTATGTTTTTCCTATCTCTTGTAATCTTCATACCAAGGATTTGTTTTACTCCCCCCAAATCCTTCATATCAAATGAATTTTCTAATTGTTGTTTAAACTCCTTTATGTGATCCATGTTAGACCCTACTACAAGCATATCATCGACATATAAACATAGAATAATGTAGCTATCTTTAGCTAAGCTCTTAAAGTAAACACAATGGTCTAAATTACACCTGTTGTAGCCTTGCTCAACCATAAAACTATCAAATTTAACATACCATTGTTGAGGTGCTTGCTTCAAGCCATATAAACTTTTCTTCAATCTGCACACTAGCTTCTCCTTACCTTTGACCTCAAATCCTTGTGGCTGTTCTATATATATTTCCTCTTCCAAATCACCATGGAGAAAGACTATTTCAACATCAAGCTATTCTAAATGTAAATCTTCAGCAGCCACAATACTTAAAATAGTACGAGTAGAAGTTATTTTAACAATTGTAGAAAAAAATTCATCAAAATCAACACCCTTTTTTCTGTGCAAATCCCTTTACAACTAATTTGGCTTTAAATCTTTGCTTACCTCCATACTCCTCTTTCAACCTGTAAACCTATTTTTTTGGTAAAGCCTTTTTACCTGCAAGCAACTTGCATAATTCTCAAGTCTGATTTTTCAGCAAGGAGTCCATTTATTCTTCCATTCACTATTATTCTTCCATTCACTACTCCCACTGAACCTTGGTATCCACTTGCATAGCTTCATGATAGAATTTTGGTTCACCAACATCAGTTAATAAAATAGAATACAAAGAGGGAGAAAATATTTTTGGAGGTCTACTTATCCTTGAAGATCGCCTAACATTCACCGGAGTTTATGGTATTTCTTTTTGCTGTTGTTTCAGAGCATGAGGAACAACTAGAATATTGTTGTTTGTAATATCATCCAACACTGCATAATCCTTTTCTTTCTTCTCATGCTGTTGCAATAGATCTTTGTACAACACTTTCTCATTGATATGACATCCCTGCTTCTCACAATTTTTTTATTTTCAAAATACCAAAGCCTATAACCAAATTCATCAATGCCATATCCAACAAATATACATTTCTTTGATTTTGCATCAAGCTTGGTTCTATTTTCAGAATCTACATGTGCAAATGCTTCACAACTAAAGGTTTTGAGAAAAGAATAACTCACCTTTTTACCTATCCATGCTTCCTTTGGAATACCACAACCCAAAGGATTAGAGGGATATTTATTAATTAAATAAACAACAGTGTTTACAACCTCTACCGACATGTTTAAAGGAAACCCAACATGCAATCTCATAGTCCGTGCACACTCCATTATTGTTTTATTCATATGCTCAGCCACTCCATTTTACTGTGGAGTCCATGGAAGTGTTTTTTCCCTACGAATACTATGAGAGGAACAATAATCTTCAAAATCTTTGCTGAAATACTCACCACCATTATCAAATTTTAGACATTTTAACTTTTTACCTGTCTCATTTTCAACCAAGCTTCGATAGTTTTTAAAAGTTTCAAATACATCAAATTTCTACCTAAGGAAATAAATCCATATCTTCTTAGTTGCATCATCAATGAATGTAACATAATACTGAGATATTTCGAGAGAAGATACCTGAGATGATTCCCGTACATCCGTATGCACAAGCTCCAATTTCCCATCTTTGAGAAAACTAACTCACTTTTGTTTTCCATACACACAACTTTCAATGAAATCCATATTAACACATTTTAGACCTGGTAAAATATTCTTTGGATGAAGTACTTTCATACATTTTGCACTCATATGCCCAAGTCTATTATGCCATAGTGGTGATTCATAATCCATAGCAACTATCTGATTTTCTACCTACTGAACTGCAACAATTGTTCCTGAACATTGATTTTTATCTATAATAGCTAAAGTAGAAGGAACAGTATGACCTGTACAAAGATATAAGGTGCTTAATTTCACACCTTTTGCTACCAATAAGGCACCTTTTGTAACCTTCCAATTTCTAATACTAAATGTAACAACACAACCTTCATCATCTAGTTGCCTTGCTGAAATTAAATTTATTTTTAACTTTGGAACATGCCTTACCTCATGTAGTAGCCAATGATTCCCATTCTGCAACTTAATCTTGATTCTTCTCTTTCCAACAATATGACAAGGTTCGTTATCTCCCAAATAAACCAACCCAAAATCCCCTTGGACATAATCAAGAAAATTATTTCAATGGGGCATCGCATGAAAAGAAGCCCCTGAATCTAACACCCAAGAATCATCAACATTGTCAAGGGAAAAAATCAAAGCATCCTCATCAGATATATTACTTACCACATTTGCCTTTTTATTTCCTTTATTTTTCCAAGACCAACAATCTTTCTTTAAATGACCCGGCTTACCACAGTACCAACTATCCCTCTTGTCTCTAGATTGAGACCTTATGTCCTTTGATTTTCGTCGTGACTTCTCATGACTTCTAGAATTATTTTCTCTCTCCTTTGTTATGCCCTTGCTTTCTACATTCAAAACACTTCATGATGTGGATGTTCCACCCGAGCTTTTCCTACGAGTTTCCTCACTCAAAATAACACCAACAACATCATCAAATTTCAATGTATTTGAACCAGAAACAAAATTGCTAACATCTATTACCAATGTATTTCAGCTTTTAGGCAAAGAACACAAAACCAAAAGAGCCATAACTTCTTCATAAAAGTTTACATTTACATAGGTTAATTGACTGGTAACTGTATTAAACTCATTTAAATGGTCAATAACTGACCCACCTTCTACCATTTTCATATTAAATAAACGCTTTATAAGAAATACCTTATTCAAAGTGGAAGGCTTTTCATATAGCTTTGCTAGGGTTTCCATCAACTATTGAGTTGTCTTTGCTTTTGTAATATTGAACACCACTGATTTGCCAGGCATAAACGAATACTGCCAAGTGCCTTTCTGTCCAAAATATCCCAGTACTCATCAGACATTGCTGAGGGTTTTTTGGTTTTCCCTTCCAATGGCTGCCATAAATCCTTCTGATAAAGGTAGTCCTCCATGTGCATCTTCCATAACTGATTGTTTTTCCTATTGAACTTCACAACCTTCAACTTACCCTCGTTATTCGTTGCTTCCATTCAACCATGAGACTCCCACTCAACTGTGAAACCTTCCTGTAGAGGATAACTGAAAACAACCCGCTCTGATACCACTTGCTAGGGTTAGAAGGTAGATATATAACAAGTTAAATTCATATTTGAACAATAAAATAGAAATAAAATACACACAGAAATTATAACACAAAGAATTTAATGTGGTTCTCCCAATATGGGCTATAACGTGGTTCACCCAATATGAGTTACATCCACCAAACCATATCCATTTAATGATTTTATTATCTAGTGCAAAACATATTACAATATTGCGAATAATGTCATGCTACAACTCTCCACCCCAATCGCTTATAACAAGCTTTTAGAAACTTCCAAAAATTAGGGTTTACAAAGTTGGCTTTTTTCTTTTTGGTGACGAAGCGAAAAAGGAGAAGAGTGTACAATAATAAAGAGTGTATAGTATAGCATGATCAATCACTACATACCAACCCAAGCAAACCTCATGGATGCTGAGAAATTCATTGATTCATTGAAAGAAAAAATCAATAAGTCCAGAGAGAAAAGAAAGGAACTATGTGATCAAATTAAGCAGAATGACGATAAAAGCATGAAAGATGAACAATTGAGTCAAAGTTTGAAGGAAAAGACAAAAGAATGTGAAAAGATTACCAAAGATAATATAGTCCTAAAGCATGAGATGGAATCTATTATGATGAGGATGACCAAGAAGATTGAAGACAAAAAGAAGAATGAAGAGAACCTTGCTCAATTTTTGAAAGAGAAATCTGAAGAATGCAACAAAATTAATGACGGATTCATTAATCTGGCGCTTGAATTGCAACGATCCAGAGATAATGAAGGAGAACTTGAAAGACAGATTGTTACCCTCAGAGATGAACTCACTACTACATATGAATACAAGGAAAAGTTAAAGGTTAGCTCAACTAAGCTTGATGAATTGATTAAAAGTCAGAGGATTGATGGTGATAAGAGAGGCTTTGGAATGAGGAAGGAGAAAGTTCCAAATCTGGACAAAGGAGATTCAAACAAAAAAAATCAGATGAACAAATCTGGAAGGTATCCGATAAGACAACTCAATGCTTAAAGGTTCAGTGGTTACTATTTTGACTGCACTAAATTTGGTCATATGGCTACTCAATGCATAATTAGAGTGAATTCAAGTGGTGCATGATTTTTTGGTCAGTGCTTCAATTGCAACAAGCATGTTCATAAGTCAAATGAATGCAAAAAGATGATGAACAACTCTCATAGAAATGTTAGATGTTATACATGCAATAGATTTGGCCATATTGCTAACTAGTGCAAATCAAGAGAAAACTAATGGAATAATTGGTCTAGACAAAAAAATGTGGTGTGCTACAATTGCAACAAATCTGGTCACATTTCTAAATTCTATAGAAGCAGAAAGGGTCCGGTAAATCAAAGGAGAAACATGCAAAAGAATGAAAAAGGAAAGAGTCAGTCATTACAGGTGAGATCAAGAATCAAATGAAGAAGACATGGGTGAAGAAGAGTCCGTCTGTTGCGGAAAGTGAGCCAACACTAGAATTTGGTTCTAGTAATTCATCTGGGAATTAGTTCATGGCCTTTGGCCTAGGGGATTTTTTCAAGAAAATTCTTCAAACCCCTTATTTATAGTTGTTACTGGGAGATGGATCAGTGCAGTGATTGTATTGATGATCTATAGATGTTGCTGAAACTGTTGGTGAGAACATCTTTGCACAATTTGGAGGTCCGCAGAAGAGTTATCTTTCAGAGTATGGAAACATGGTATCTAGATGAGTTAGGACAAAATTTTTTATTGTAAAAAAAGGTTAGGTGTGCAAATGATAAAAGGTCATTTGTATTTTTCAATTGTCACTTTGCACTTTGAGAAGAAGAAGCTTGGAGAGCTGTGAAGCAAACTTTGGTGAAATTTGTCAAAGATTCAGTGTAAAGGCGATTCAATGATCAAACCCCAAACTGATGAAAAGGTATTTATCAGAAAACTTACGAACTTGTGAATTTGTGAAAATGGCTACTCCATTAGTGGTTGATATCAAGGATAGACCCCATCCAAAATTCAAGTGGCATCCTTACAAGTTTGTTGAGATAGATCCCTTAGGTGTAGTTCGTTGGTTTCGTACGACGTCTTGCATACTAAAGACATTTGGGCATACATCCATGCAAACATTGAGGAGTTAGGGAGCTCACAGTTATTGAACTTGTACAAAAATCACATTATAGGAGAGGATTATTGTGTTAAACCTGAATTTAAAACCCTAGAGGAAAAAAATTCATACAGATTGTAAAATTCCCCATGTTTGAAGAAAGAAAATGGGTCCCATATATTTTGAGCCGAGTTCATGATGAATTTATGTTGTTGAATCAACCCTTTAAGATTACGAAAGAATCCATAAGCGTGGTTATTGGTTTAAATTCCTCCGATGGGTTACTGATGTTGAAATCCATGAAGAATCAGATAATTACTGATGCAACTAGTTCAATGTATGATAGAAGAGCTATGACAATTGATGATATTGCTGATGTTGATGTCACATTTGCATCTATGGTCATTGGTTACAAAATCTATCATTCCAGCTGAGACAATTTCGTATTTGGCACAACTATCTATGCAACATATCAGATGGTGAAGGAGAATGCAAAGTATGATCTATGTGAATTTCTTAGAAGCCAACTGATGGAGAATCTTGGTAAAATCAAGAAAGATTAGAAGAATTCTTTCAAATAGGGTAATTTTCTATTGTGTTTGTTTTATTATTTTATGAATGAAATTTCGAGATTTAGAAAAATAAAATGGCAAAGAAATAAACCTGTAGCTGCTCCAATTAGAGATATCTTGCACAAATTTGGTGATACCAAGACAAGGAATACTACAATTTGGGGTTATTTCAAAAACTTTCAAAATGAGATGCAAGCAAGAGAAAGAATTCCTAAGTTTGTTATGGAGAAGTACAAAGACTCTATCTATTTTATGGTTGATATTGATCAATGCATGATGGAAGTTGCAGATCCTAGAACAGTATGAATTATGCCAATGGGTTATGAGGTCGAAAAAATATATTTTAGAAATGTACTTTGAACATTTGTTGAGTAAACCTCAGGATTCATCAGAAGAAAGGTTTGGTACCTATGTAGAAAAGGATATACAGGTGCACAATCAACTAAGGAAACCTGTGATAGTCAGGAGAGTAAGAAGAGAAGTGGAAGCCTTTTCAAAGATCATGGGTATATCTGCAAAAGTTGTGAGAGACGCCAAGAGAAAGAGAGATCAAGCTGAAGCAGGAGAGCCAACTAGAACAGAATCTGCTAGTCCGGTTGTATCCTCCGTTCGAACTAGATATACCAGAAGCTCTACTCTCCCATCCAATCTGACAAAGAAGTCAAGCCCTGTGAAAACTCAAGTGAAGTCATTCGATAAAGAAGGAAAGAGGAAGAAGGACAAAAGAAAAAGAGTTTATGTAGCTGTTTCTGAAGATGAAGAGATTGAATTTGATATAGAAATAAGGGAAATTAAGCAAAAAGGCACAAAGGAAACAATAGTCTCTAAGGACAAGCCCTCTGATGTAGAGAAATGAAAGAAGAAGATGAAAATAGACAAAACATGTATGTCTATAGAAGAAGTGGAGAATGAATTGATTAAGGATGGCAATCTTAAGCATTTTTGTGAATGGTATGACACCTTTGATAGTGCTGATCAAAGAATTCTTGAGGAAGCTTCGATAAAATACTTGAATAATCTCAATAAGGCTCTTATTGAAATAATGTCTACATTACCAAGAGTCTATATGAAGTTCTAGAAATGAGGAGAGTATATGCCAAAACTGAAGATGAATAGTTGAGAGAGCACGTTCTTGCAAATTTATGTCTGGTGATGTTTATTGAGGAAATTAAGTCAATTTTGAACGATGCTTAAAAGGATTCCAAAAGCAAAACAAGAGTAAACAAACTTATGATTGGTCGGAATGAAGAAGTTGAAAAAGAAACTAAGAAAATTCTAAAGGAAGTTCTGTTGAGAAACATAATCGATGTTATTTCTGAGAAAGTGCATGATGGAGATGTTTCACCTGGTCTGGTAGTTGAAGAGAGAAAAGAAGATACAATTGAGGACACTCAGACTCCTCTTGATGTGCATAATACTGAAAATCCTATGGAGATTGAAGCTCCTAAAGTTGTGTCGGTTGAAGAAGCTGAGTTTCCAAGCAAGAATCTGTAGCTAAGGTGACAGTGGTTGAGGAGAAAAAGGATGAAGTAAAGGTGATTCCTGTGAAAGCAAGAGACATTGTTGAGGCAGTGAAGGAGTTCTTGGAAGAACAATCTGAAGAATTTGATCGTGAGCTAGTAAAAGGTCCTATCAATTTGGACACTTTATCCCCTATTCAAAAGTTGAAGGTGGCATCATTCACCTAGAACAAAGCAAGAGAAGAAATTTTGAAATGACATATTGAAGACAGTGAACTATTGAATCTTGCATCCGACATCTTGGAGAGAATCATGCCTTCTCATGTTAAGGATCCATCCGATTCTCCCTCCGGTGAGTTAAAGAAGCTTATTAATTTTGTAAGTACTCATTTTGAGTCCCTTGAGAAATCAATTGGGGATAAGAGAAATCAGTTGAGGATAAGATATAGAAGGAGTTTGATGCCAAAAGTTTCAATAGATTGAAAGGGATGATAGCTAATGATAAATCTTTGTTAGCCACTTCTATGAAGAATATTCAGAGTGCTCTATCTGAAGGTGGAAATATCTATAAGTCATGTTTATCCTTGTCTAAATTTACTGAGGACAATGAGAAGACAATTAAGGATCATGAAAAACAACTAGTTGATATCTCTGAAGCATTTGATCCTCTAACCGTTCCTGTGAGCAAAGATGAAGGTAAAGTCATATTCATTCATGATAAGATAAAGAGTTTGAAGCATGATACTGATATAATTGTGGAAAGAGCATGTGAGTTTAGAGGCCTAATTGGTCCAAAGATGGAAAAAATGTTGAGTGCATTAAAGGAAGCACAAGATGCTATGGCGGTTAATGATCCGGTGAACCTTGAATCTGTTGAGATGTAAGATTATTTATTCTGTGGTCACATGAACATCTTGGAGAGTCTCAAGAAAGGCTGGGACATGAGCTTGAGCTTGTTGAAATTTTTTTTTGTAGATTTGTTCAAGTTTATGTAAGTTGTAAAAGTCTGTTTATACATATGCAGTTTATTCATAGCAGTTTTGTTTGATTTTTGGTATGCGGATTTCTGCCTTTGCCATTGATGTCAAAGGGGGAGAATGGGATAGTGAAAAATTCCTTAATCATCTTAGGGGGAGTTGTGTTTTAAAGTTTTGAAGGTTGGCAGTGTAATTCATCTGACACTTAGTCATTTTTCATTAAGTATTGCCATCAATGCCAAAGGGGGAGATTGTTGGCAAGAGCCACTGCAAATTTCATTAAGTGTTGTCATTGATGGAAAACCTAGTCAGTGATTTGATCCACACATCATCATCTGATCATATTGAAAGGTAGATCGAAGTTTTGAGATTAACTGTCAAGCAACAACAAAACATCTGAGAGAACTGTGTTCATTGATTCATGTGCAAATTTTTGTTATCATTTCTAGTTGCGTATCTCAGGGAAGATTGTTTGGTATATGTTCTCTGTTACTCTTGAATCTTAGAGCCTCGTATCGATCCATGTGTGATTTAGAAGACCCGGTTGATTAATTCTCTGTTTTAACAGTACAAAAGCCGACTTGGTGGATATAACTGTTGCAGATATTTGAGGAGTAATTGTTTAAGTGGTTTTGTGTTTGAATATGTTGATTTTGGTCATCACTATGCTGTTGCCGACTTTGGTTGGTGCACATTGAGAATTACCCATGGATTGAGCCGACATTTTGTAAATGTTTTCATATTTTGTTGGAGCCAACATATGAGCAATTAAATCTTTAGTCGCGGATATATATAAGTGATCATTATATTGTTTTGAAGGAGATGTGAAGTGAGCTGGTGTGAGTTGCGAATATCAAAAGGGTTATAGAGCGATAATGCACAGTTTCACTAGTGCATAAAAGGATTTGTGTTGCGAATTAAAGCAGAGCAGAGTAGAAGAGAAAAATCAAATGAAAGGTTAAGAATTCGATTGTTGAGCCTAATTGGAACTGTAATAATGCATTTGTAGATGCTAATCTCTTAGTTCAAACCTCTTAGATGGATTTAATCTGAATCTTTTGTAGAACAATGAGTCTTCATCTTTGAGTAGTGAGCTCTAGGCAGTGTGCCTGAATGCAAGTGCATTCCCACATTGTAAACACTTATTTCTTAGTATACTCATATTATGGATTGGCCTTCCACCATGGTTTTTCCCCTAACAGGGTTTCCACGTAAAAATTCTTGTGTCATGGTGTTGTGGTTGTTTTCTTTATGTTCTTACATATTTCTTTTGGATGAATGTTATAAGGACTTTAAGGATCAGATTAATAAAGTTAATTTTTGTTAAACACTAATTCGCCCCTCCCCCGTCTCCTTCTCAGTGTACCTTGATTCCAACAGTGTGTAGGAGGAATTTGTGTCATTGTAAGATGTGTAAGAGCATGGAATGGTGGGGCTACAAAGATTACTTGTAAGAACATTAGTGATCAAATATTATTAGCATGTGTTAGTCCATTATTTAAGAGACTAGGTGTAACAAAAATGGGTTACTCATACACATTGAGAGTTACATTTTTATTCATGAATTGTTGACCCATCATAAAGGGCACCCAAATTAGACTCCTTATTTTGGCACATGGTTTTGGAAATTACTTGTGGTTTCCTAGTTCACCCTTTGCTTTTATATTGGATGCTTAGGATGAAAGTTTCCATGTCCAATTTTATGTAGGGTTATGTTGCTATTTTTATCCAAGAATGGAGTGTACATTTGTGATGCACAATGAGCTCAAGATTATATTTTAATAATTTATTGTTGAATAAAACATTGCTTTAGTTCTTTGGAGTCAAGATTTTTCTCTTCATAGGGATTTCCCAATGTATATTTGTTGTTTCTTCTTCTAATTGTTTCATTCTATCATTTCTCATCTTCTATATTCATTCTTCTTCTTTCTAAATGCAATTTATAAGTTGAAACTCTACCAATTTTTTGTTATATTGTAAACCTGAATCTTTCCTCATTGGATTGAGTAGGAATAAGCATATGTCTTGCTTTGAGTCAACATGAAATCTAACACATATAATGAATAAATAAAAAATATAAAAACTAGCAAATAAGAATTTGAGTTTGTTAGTCCCTATTACTCCTTGACAACAACATTATTCTATATAGGTCCTATAGTCTCACTTCCTTTTAGTGTTGAAATCAACATGTTTGACTCCTAGATAATATCAAGTTAGGTATTAGATACAGTTCATGGTCAAATCATAGGATAAGCCACTTAACAAGAGTAGACAACTCCTCTACATTTTAGAATTTTCTAGACAAGGGAGGGTATTCTCATGAGATGTTACAAAATAAATAAAGAGAAATAAAGATTTCAACACAAATGTAAGTTATATCTTATGTGTGAAGATAGCCTAATTAATTATTAGAAATTACCCTTCATACTAGTTCACTCAAATTTGTTAACCATAATCTCAAAATTATAAAATTTAAACATATTTAACAAAAACTTAATTACAAAGAAAAATTTAATGAAATTTCCGTTTGTAACCTCATAAATTAACCCAAAAAATAATAATATATCTTACAAATTACAACAAAAAGATAATACATTAGAATATTTATAATATAGCATACTCATTTTCCTTTTATTATAAGAGTGCCTTATACATTGGTGACAAGCGTGTAATTATCGAAATATGAAAATATCGATAAATTGTAATATCGACTAGATATTTCTTTCTTTTAAAATTTTTATATTGACGTGGAATTGCATTTTTTACTTTGCTGACTTGTACAGGTATTGGTCTGCTACAACAGCCAATGCCCAGCTTCAAAAGATCAACCAAAGTATTCTCTTAACTCTGGTGTTGGTCGGAAAATTCCTCGACAAACTACCTTTCGTTTTGAGCAATCGCCTTTTGAGCTACTTGACTTTAAGCCAGGCAACACCCTCTTTTTAACCATCAAAGATTGTATTTTAAAATAGTTTCCTTTAGAAGTTGAAATATCAGTATTATTTCTAACCTTTCTATTTTTCTTTCGTTTTCTGAAAAACGAAAACAGTGGGTATTGAAAAGGAAGTTGTAAAGGTGACGGAGCTGTTAGAAATGGAAGGCAGCGAACCAGTGCTTGCCGTTGTATTATGCGGGTTTGGAGGAGTTGGTAAAAGTACACTTGCTGCTTCAGCTATTCAGAGTTTGAACTGGCCCAAACTCAGGGCTTCTCCAGACTTCAAATATTGCAGGGTAAAAATAAACCACAAAACTCCTGATATAGAATCCCATATCATCAACCTCCAACAAAATATAATCATTGCTTTTGAAGACAGGAAAATCAAGGTGGAAAGTACTGGAAAAATTAAATCGCTTACTCTCCGATCACTGCCAAAATTAGATAACTTCCTGAATGTACTGGAAACATGTCACGTCTTACTCACCTGAAAGTGATATCCTGCGACTTATTAACCACTCTTCCCAATAGCTTTGTGCAGTTGAGCCATTTAGAGACCTTGGTAATTGATGGTTGCAATATGCTTGTAGCGCTTCCCAGAGACTTTGGTCGGCTCAGTTTCTTGAAGGAGATGAGCGTGAGACGCTGCCCTAAACTGGAGGAGCTGCCTCACGGGTTTCAAGCACTGCCCGCCCTAAAATCCCTCTCCTTGTTAAAATGTGGCAGCTTACTGAAACTTCCGGAAGGATTCGGGGAGCTCATATGTTTGGAATTCTTAAGTCTACTTTGCTTGTTAATCTAAAGTCTTCCTGATGGATTCGGGAAGCTCAAAAGATTATACACGCTAAACATAGGTGTATGTCACAAACTAGAAACATTGCCAGATGATTTTGGAAGTTTGGCGTCTTTGACTGTGTTAAGGTTGGGTAAGTGTCCCAATTTGGACGGACGAGCAATGGAGAGAATAGTGAAATTAAAGCTTTGTTATTGGGCTAGTATAGAAAGGAGCCATAAATTGATTAAGAGGTAGCAAGAAATGCGGGAGGAAGGGGAATATCCTATGTTGGTATCGGAATGTATTCTAAAGAAGCGGGAGGGATACTTTGTAATGTGGTAAGCCGTTCTTTACGTTTTCTTCCCTGCGTTGTTTGTTGCATGCGATTCTCTTTGAGATCTCAATTTGAGATATATCTGTCGTGTGCAGGACGGAGAGGAGGTGTGTCGTGCGGCCAGAGTGGGTTTGTTCGGTGCAAAGTGCATACAGCTGGATAGCACTACACAGCAATTGATGGAGTGCTCGACTTCCATTTTGTTTGAAGTGGACACAATTGTTGCAGTGATCTCCCTTCCTGTCCACATGGAAGATCATCACCATCGGCTTATAGAATGACTTGTAGGGGTGGCGACGGAAAAATCAAAGATGGCTTCTACAGGACGCCTGCAAATTGTTTATGTGAAAAGAGTAAAGCAGAAGGGCGAGACAACAGAAAAAGAAGAAGAAGAGTGTTTCCGGCAAATTTTAATGTCGATGCCGAAAGGATCGTGTGCCATTCCTTCCACTGACATGAGGTGCCATCGTCTCATTACGTCCACTCTCTTTGAACGCCACCCTTTCAGACTTGCCTGTCAGATGCTGAAAATAAGGGTTGATGATAAAGGAAATAAAGTCTTGAAGTTAGATAATTTTATTGGAGAGGATGACAATTCAGGAGAGGCTCTCCACAGCTCAGAAAGCGTGTCTGAAGAACATGAAATATCCAATAGCATTGGAAATTTTATAGAATTTATATGTGCAGGGAAGCTTCCTGGAATAGCTGGGCTATCTCAATCTCCGCCCAGAGAAATTATGTTTACAGAGTTCCTTCAAATATTGAAGGAAAACAATGTAGATCACCTCATCGACAGCAAACTGAATAAGTTACTTCCATAATATAATAAAACTATAAATATTAATTTTATATAAAGCATAGAAATATAAATTTGTAGCAAATTGATGTATGTATTACATCGCTAAAACAAATATTAGCTGTGTTCAAAACGAACGTCAAACATGTCCAATTGATTTAATTTGTTGTAACATTGTTTCAGGTAGAGCTGGATCAACTAAAGGGAAATGTGGTGGGCATCTTCATATGTGATTGAAGCATTCTAGAATATATAAAATTACAACATATCTGTAAAGAACTCGGGGATAAAAGTTTCAACTTTTAAGTGATTTGGATTCCTCTATCTGAATATGAATTTTATGGGCTTGGTACTTATGCAAGGGCTCTTAAAAAAATGACTTGGACAGCTCTTCCTCATCCTAATTTAGTCAAACTGAAAAATAGAGAACCACATTTTGTTATATTTGATCAAGAGGGAAGTAATTGCAATCCACATGCATTGTCATCGATGATGTCATGGGGTGCAACAGTCTATCCATTTACCAAAAGTAAGATTATTGAAATTGTTTCTACTATACAAAGTGAATCCAGCTTCAATTTTCTCATCCTTGTAAGATGTAATTTTCTTTTTAATTAATATTTTTTTATTTTAAGTTAATATGAAGTTTCTAAAATGAATTATAATTTTATATTTTTTTGGTATTTATCATTAATATTATTTTATAACAAATATTATTTTTATATGGTTGCAAGTGAATAAAGAAGCAATAAAAAATAAATTGATTTTCTTATATGCTGAACCTCCAAGTCAAAAATTTAAAGTGAAATCTCAATTAGATCAGTTAGCACAACTCCATGATAATTTTTAAATTATATATGTGGGAAACTATTTTGTGCAAGAATATGATATGCCAACATTGAAAAAAATTTATGAAAATGTGACAAAAAAAATGGGTTTACCTAAACTCTCATTTGAAGATATGGTTACATTTTGGTATTGTTGCAAGTATTTATATGAAGGAATGGAGGACCAATCAAATGTGATTAGTGAAGAACTCAAAATGCTTCTTAAGATTCTATATATTGAAAAGAGATGTTTAGTTGTACTAGATACCGATGGCATAGTAACAAGGAGTGGATATGAAGTGGTGAAGATGATGTGTAAAAAATATGATGAGAAAATAGGTGGGGTGGGTGCTATAGTGAAAAATGAGTTGTTGGAAAGTTTAAAAGTTGGAAAATGTAATGAAATAGTGAAGAAAATTTTCAATGATAGAATCATAAACCATCCAAAACATTTACATCATTTGGTAATGGATGGTGGACAAAAACAATACAATTGTGACATATGTGATTCTGTTACTATAGTGGCATGAGACCAACAAAGACGATATATGTGTCACCAATGTGATTGGGATTTATGCCCAAAATGTTAGAAATTATTTGTAAAAAGTCAAGTACAAGACATCTTTAATTAAGGATAGGGACAACTAAAAGTTTCTCCTCCCATGCCTTCTCCTTCTCAAAAAAGGAAAACATTTTTATATATTTATCATAAATTAGTAAAACTCACTTTTAAAACATCCATAGTCAAATTGTAAGTTATATTATGCTAGGAATTTGATAAATGAGTTGTCTATGTTAGATTGAGAGTGTTTGCATAGACAATAATAATTTTATTAATGATGATTATGATGTTAGTTGTACATTTTACAAATTAATTGGTATGATTATACTTATGACAAACATAGTACTATTTTTTATTTGGTGGATTATGTGCAAAGAGTGCCAATTCATCTTGCATGTGTGAAGGAGATGTAGACTTTGTGACTCTATTGAAAAGGAAGGTTTTAATGCTAAAATAATCCCACACCCATTTATATGTGTATTACGTTCAAATTTAAAATTCAATCAAACTATAGCTACATCATATATACTTATATCTTTTAATAATGACTATATTAAGTTTATTAAAATATAAAATCTTGTTAAAATATAAACTTAATACTCCAAATATATCTTAAATATGAATAATATAAATTTATAATTTAATAAAATATTTAAGTAGAAAATTCAAATGTCTTATTGGCAATGGTGTCAAGTTGATACCATATGCCTTATAATTCCTTTTTTTTGGTGTCATTCCTTTAATTAAATGCTAGTTTTAGTTGTTCGTAAGTGGATGAATGATGTGAAGACTATGCATGAGTGATGTTATCGACTTGGTCCTTCCATCAATACTTTCACCCTCTTTTCATTCTAAATTTTAGTGTCCCTCCTAAAAATAATGGATTTTGGATTATAGATGTCTTTTTGGGATATAATCTTATACCACATCTATTTAGTTTCATTCATATGGTTACCTTAGCCTCTCTAAATGATAATGATTAGTGTTTTATCTCTTAAAAATTTTGCAAGTTATGTCAGACATGAATCCTATGTTTGTAAAAGCATTATAAAAGCCATGAAATGTAAGAATGATAGTTTATATGTAGGAGTATATAATGTAATAATTAGTAGGATGTTATAATATAGATATAATTTAGAAAGAAGGGTGGGAGTATTCATTAATGGAAATTTGTTTTATAAAATGAAAAATAATATAAAATTCATTAGGAAAATAAGATGGTAAGAAGATCATATTAAGAAATATAAGAATAATGAATAAATAAAGGTTGAGAGTTTATTATAAATCTTTTGGGAGTAAATATATGCTATTAAGACAAGATTGAAAGTGAATTATGATGGATTAGGATTCTAGAAATATTTGATTAAAATCTATTAATTTAAATATTTAAGGTAAAAGGGTTTAAGTGGATAAAATTTTAAGAGTTATATTAATATTCATATTCAACTATACTTAGTTAAATCTTTGTTATCATATATAATTGATACAAAGAAAAAGTTGGATCCTATGTTTCAATGTATAAAACCTAGGATTGATTTCTCCCTTTTAGGGTTTCATTAAGATGGAGATCAACAAGGTGATTAGATTGACCTTCAACCATGAAGGTAAGCCAATTAGATTTGGATCTGCATCTTTTTGAGTGTTGAGAATGAATTGAAATTGATTTTCCTTGATTTACCTAATTAGACTATGTGCCCTAATATAAAAAATGCAAGATTCCTATAATTGATAGACTATAACTGAGATTTCCAAGCAGATTTGGGAAGGGAAGAATTTTGTGTACTTGTCTTGTAAATTTGAATTCATTCACTATAGGAGACATAGCCACCGAAGGGCGTTTCTATTCTTATAGGGCTATTTTGAATATATTGTTGTAATCCTCTAATTTTGGATCTAAGCTTCCCATTCTTGTTTGCAAACTTATTAGATCATTGTCAAATAATTTTGCAGGTGAGCTTTCATGATTTGACAAGGTGTAGGGCTTTGAGTACAATAGTGGATAAATGATCTTTAAGCTTCCTTCAATCCTCTCCAAACTTGAAACCTGCATATTCAAAGAGAGGGGAAGGGTTGTGCCTTTTAGGGGCTTTCCTTAATCAAACTTTGTGTTAGTATTTCCACTTCCATAATGGCTATGTCAATGATAAAATGATTATTGATATGTAGGAATGATGAATCAACAAAGTTTTGTAACTCACCACTCTTCAATGGCTTCTTTGAAGGACTGAAGTCATGCACATCACTTCAAGGTCCTGGATCTTGCTTGCTTGATTCCTTTAATTGCTTGGAGACCTACAACAAGGGTTAGCCTTCATAAACAATGATAAAATGAGCATCAACTCACATAAGATTTGACATGATGCTTGGCTATTGAATTGCTATAATAAATATTTGAAATGTTGCTCTTGATTTGCTTAAGAATGCTCTTGACAATAATTTTTCTCTTAGTTCCTTATTCAATTTCAAATTATGTAATAACTAAGTATTTATATTGTATAGGAGCGAATTTGTACCCCTTAACAAAATTCCCCTTTCACATACCCTCACCTTAGAAAATCAAATCCAAAGGCGAAATTCCACATCACCTACATCCCTTCCATCCAGTTGGAGTTTTTCTTGTGTGTTGATGAGAGAATATTTGCCAGGGACGAACATACAACATGTGGACGTCTACATGGCCCGTTGTTGTCCTTGATGAATTCCTAAGTCTGAATTTGGCAGAGGCATTACACACCTAATTAGGGTTGAATTGTAATGTCCCTCTTCAACCAACCGACCCGAAAATGGATTATTCCTTCTCATCCCACCTTCAAAAACATTCTTCATGCATTCATTCCATCCTCTACACATTCCATCCTCTACACATTTAATCTCTCTTTTCACATCCTCTTAGCAATTCATTAAACTTCTTCACTCTTAAGAAACATTCTAGCACTTCATCATGAGAATTGTAGCAGCATTGAAACTCCATCAACTCCACATGGTAAGTGTGAGGTAGCCATAGAAGTGTTGGCTTGGAGTCTTGTGAGACCTCAATTCATCAATGGTGTGGCTATGGTGACTTTGCCAAGTCCATACCTAGCATTCTCCCTTTATTGGCTAGTGAGCCTTTGGGTGGAGGTGGTAACGCTTCACTCCTCTCCTTTTTGATTTGATATAGTAGCATAGTATTGTTTTATAGTGTTCATTGCAATCTTACTTTCTACTTTCTTTATCACATATTCTACTTCATTTCTTTTTGAATGTCCATGGAGGTGCAAACACCAAAATGGGGGTCTAACTGAGGCAAGCCCCTATATAGCCCCAACAATTTTCCCCTTTTTGTTTATGTGTAGGTGAATGTGTACGTGGAGCTAGTTGGTGAACTGGTTCTTCTATGAGATAATCTTCGTCACCCTAGCTTTTATTTACTTGCTTTATCATCTTCATCTTTACTTTTCATATCTCATTATTCTATTCACTTCATCAAGAATCATCACTTAGGTAGTTTAGGAAGTTTCTAGCATTTTTTGGCCGTATGGACACCAATGCGTGAGAGAGATGCCAACATGCCACACTATTATCCCAAAACTATGTTGTCATCCTCAGATAGAGAGTTGTCTGAGGTGCAATATTAACTCGAAAAACCAGATTTCCTAGCTCAAACCTGAACTTTGGGTTTGTAGAGTGATAGAAGCATGTCATAGTGCTCTTATGTCTCGATCCTCATCCCTTTAGAGAAAGGTAAGTTGGGGTAGCCCTCCTCTCTCAGCTCTTCGTGACCTAGAGCCTTAACGTGGTTGGTCCCCCTCTCTTACATATATGTAATTATGCTAATTTCCTAAAAATCATATCACAATAGTAGATATTTGTAACTTGAATTTCAAATGCTAAAATGTCCACACTAACATATTCCAATTTGGAGGGAAACAAAATAGGGAGACATTGGTGCCAAAGGGAATCTCTATCCTACCACCATTTTTTAGAATTGAGGGAGATGGAGAGAGGGAGAGAGAGTGGGAGAGAGAGACCTCAGAGGGAGGGAGATGGAGAGAGAATTGAGAGGGAGAGAGTGTGAGTGTGAGTAAGATATTGGGAGAGAGAGGGATGTTGGGAACATGTGCCTCAACTTCTGGCTTGAACCTCTGAAAAGAATTGGCAAAATTATCATCCATTCTCAGCCTTTACCGCTCTACCGCTGAGAGTCTTTCATAGAGGTACAGTCTGGTGGTTTACCTCTTTACTACAAGCCTCTATTGGTCTATCCATGGTTGGGTGGTGTCATCGCCATACTGCGGGGTCTCCTTCCTAGGCTGGCGGTAGAGCGGTTGACAGGTGATAGTTAAGCAAAGGTTCACCGCCATACCGAGGGATGGTTCGGCGATGGCGCGACTGCACAATGAAGGGTGATGGTCAGGATGATGGTTATCGCCTTACCGTGGGTGTTGCTCAATGATGCCATGGTGGCTGTGATAAACGGTTGGTAGTCTATGAAGAATGCTTACCACCTTACCACGATGGCCTTTTGGCCATGTTGCGGTGGTGCAGTAAGCCATGGTAGTCAAAGCTAACAGTTACTTCCTTGCCATGAAGGTCTTGCACTCGGGGCTTGGTAGCATGTTGGCGCTCGACGGTCGACACAGGCAGTTATCGCCAGACCGTGGGAGGCTTTGCATAGCCTCACAGTTGAACGGTGGCATCGCCATACCGTGGAAGATCGTGTTGAGCTCGGCGGTGACATGGTGCTAAGTGGTAGGCTGGCAGACAAGCCACTACCTCGGTACTGCAACAGTATTAGAAGGGACCTACAGTTGGGCGGTGGAACCACCATACTGTGGGAGGTATCACAGGGCTCAATAATGGCGTGGTAAGAGAAGCTCAGAGCTTGGGTGGTAGTTTTGATTCGTGGTCAAAGCGATGAGCGAATCAGAAGGTGATGCATGGCAATAAATCAATACCTGATTGGTCGATGTCTGGAGTGGTGAAGGCAGTAAATGCTAGATGTGTTTCAACTGGTGACAGGATCCGATTAAGGCAAGGCAATTTAATGCCTGGGCCGCCCGATGCAGAGAAGATCAGTCAAATGATTAGATTGCTTGATTGGGTGGATGATGCATCATTAAGGCCTGCGATTAGTTGGAATGTCTAATGCGATGTAAGACTTGTGTAGTCAATTACATTGATATAAGTCAACATAGGGTGATGGAGTGTGTGAGACATAGTGACAAAAAGAGAATTGTATTCATTGTATACTTCTAGAAGTATTGTAACAGTGAGTGAATGAATGCTCAAGTCTACTATTGTGAGCTAAGTATCAGAGAGTGAAGACTATGAGCTTTGTATGTAATTCTTTCTACTGTAATACAAAGTGTCTTCTTTTGGTGTGGTGGGTTTTTTCTCGAAAGGGTTTTCCCACGTAAATCTAGTGTTAACTGTGTTTGCTTGTTTTCTATTATCCTTTCTATTATGTATGTGTTCATCTCAGTTGTTTTAGGAAGTTTTAAAATTGGTCTTTGCACTTCTCCTCTATTGTATTAGCGTTAGGAAATCAATTTCGTACCTCTGTTTTTCCTTTCAAGTGGTATCAGAGCTTGGCCAATTGTGTTATCCTTCTTATTAAGGCTGGTTTTTTGTGCTAATATTGTTCCAGTGGGAGTATTGTAAAGTTAGAACTTAGTTCTGATTGAGATGGCAAGTACATCAGGTAGAGTAGAGATTGAAAAATTCAAAGGTGGTAACTTTGAGTTATGGATACTCAAAATGGAAGACTTGCTTGTGGATAGAGACCTCTGAGTTGCTGTGTCTGGAACTATGCCACAAAGTATGAAGCAAGAAGATTGGAACCTTGCATATATAAAGGTGAGAGGTCTGATAAGATTGAGCCGGGCCGATTCTGTACTCCTGAACGTCCATTATGAGAAGTCTGTAGCTTCATTATGGAAGAAGTTTGGCGATATTTATCAGAGAAATTCTTTGGTAAATAAGTTATTCCTGAGGAAGAAGTTGTACTCCTTGAAGATGGAAGAAGGTGCATCTGTTGCAGACCATCTAAACTCGTTTAACATGAGTGTTTCTTAGTTGGCATCTCTGGGTGTAAAGATTGAGGAGGAGGATCCTTGCATGCTCCTATTATGTTTGTTACCTAACACTTGGGATCATCTTGTAATGGCTATTGGAAGTATGACCACTACTTTCAAGATGAAAGATGTTGTTGCCTCATTGTTGTCTAAAGAGATGCAGAGGAAGTCTTTAGAGATGGCCAAAGAGGCCCTTGTTGTTCGAGGCAGATCGAAGGAGAAAGGCAAGAAGAAGGACAAGAAGTCTAAATCTAAATCTGTAGGGAGATGAAAGTCTCCTGGTAGAAATTCCAAGGTGAAATGCTAGAACTGTGGGCAGTTTGGTCATATCCGAAAGGATTGTAAGGAGAAGAAGAAGAATAAGAAGATTAATGCTTTAGACAATGACTCTTCTCAAAGTGATGTAGATGCCTTCATTGCAGCCCTGGTGATTTAGGCATTAGATGGTGTCTAGCTGGTTGACTCGGGTGCATCCTTTCACATGATGTCTCATAGAGAATGGTTCACAAAGTATGAGAAGTATGATGGTGGAAAGGTGTACCTGGTGAGTGATTTAACATTAGAGATTGTTGGTCATGAAAGATTCATGATATAGTTTCCTGATGGTAGAATCAAAGGGATTGCTGGCGTACTGCACATCCCAGGTCTAGCTCGTAACTTACTTTTTGTCAGTAAGCTAAATGATGCTGGTGTAGAATTTTATTTCTCGAGTAAAGGTTGTAAGATTCCTAGAGGTGCAATGGTGTTGGCTAAGGGTGTATGTGCTGGCACTCTGTACAAGCTGGATGCACATCCTGTTCAATGCAACGCCTCTATAAAGTCAAGCAAAGTTGTTCTTGTAGAGGAAGATGAAGATGCTTCTCTAGCTGCAAATGCTTTGGAGGTGAAACTCCCAGCAGAGAAGACCATGTTGTGGCATCATAGACTTGGTCACATAGGTGAGAAAGGTTTAAAAACCTTAAAAAATAAAAATCTTGTTGAAGGGCTTGATGATTGTAACCTTGAGTTCGATTTTTGTGAATACTGTATTTATGGAAAGCAACATTGTGTTTCATTTTATTCAAGTCCTCATAAATCTTCTAGTGTATTGGATTATGTTCATTCTAATGTGTTTGGTCCAATTAATGTTCCTTCATTATCAAACTCTAGATATTATGTTTCTTTTATTGATGACTATTCGAGAAGGGAATTTATATACTTTCTTAAGAGTAAATCATAAGCGTTCAGTCGGTTTAAAGAATTTAAAACTTTGATAGAGAATCAGACTGGAAAGAAAATTAAATGTTTGAGGACATAAAATGGCGGTGAGTTTTTTTCTGTAGAATTCGAAAGGTACTGCATAGACCATGGAATTAAAAGGCATAAAACTGCACCTTATCCTCCACAACAAAATGGAGTTGCTGAAAGTTTGAACAAAACATTAATGGAGAGAGCGAGAAGTATGTTGAGTAGTGTTGGTCTAGAGCAGAAGTTTTGGGCTGAGGCTGTGGCTACAACATGTTACCTGTTAAATCGTTCACCTTGTTCTACTCTTGTTGAGAAGACACCTTTGGAAGCGTGGTCTAGTAAGAAGCCCTCTCTTAGACATATTCATGTCTTTGGTTGTGAGGCATATGTATATGTGTCAGATGAGAAAAGATCAAAGTTAGAGAACAATGCTGTTAAATGTATCTTCATCGGCTATGGCATTGGTGTGAAGGGATACAAGCTTTGGAATCTTGATATTGAGAAGGTTCTGTACAACAAAAGTGTAATATTTCATGAGATGAAACCTTCAGTATCTGATCCACAACTAGAGACAGATAAAAGAGAAAAGAAGAATGATGTAGTTTAGATTCCTCAAACTCTAATAAAAGAGGAACTACATGGTGTACCTGAAATTGAGGAGAGTTCAAGCAGCTCTGAGAGTTCTGAAGATGAAGAACCACAACCTCAGCCAGTAAGAAGGTCTACACGTGAAAAATGACAACCTAATAGGTTTGGTTTCTCTATGTTAGATTTGAACTATGCCTATGCTTTGATTACTAGCACCGATGAGCCTAGGGTTGTAAAAGAAGCAATTAGTATGTCTGATTCAAATTCTTGGTTGGAAGCCATGAATGAAGAAATGGAATCATTAAATAAAAATGAAACCTAGGATTTGGTACCTCTACTTGACTTGGGAAAAATCATGTTGGTTGTAAATGGGTAGTCAAGAAGAAGACAGGTCTAGATGGCGGTATAGAAAAGTATAAGGCAAGGTTGGTTGCAAAGGGATTTTCCCAGATAGAGGGAATTGATTATGGAGAAATTTTTTCCCCTGTAGAAAAGCTGACATCTATCAGATTTCCATTGTCATTGGCAACAACATATGATTTAGAGATTGAGCAAATGGATGTGAAGAAAACGTTTCTCCATGGAGAGCTGGAATAAGAGATTTACATGTCCCAGCCTGAGCACTTCATTGAAAAAGGTAAACAAAGTCTGGTATGTAAATTAAAGAAATCTTTGTATGGTTTGAAGCAGTCTCCTAGAATGTGGTACCAAAAATTTGACACTTTTGCGTTGTCTATGGGATTTGTGAGATCAAAATTTGATCATTGTGTTTATTATAAATCTAAAAATGATCGTGTGCTTATTATTACCCTATACGCGGATGATATTTTGTTCATAGGAAATAGTAAGTCTATGATTTCTGATATTAAATCTCAATTGTCTGCAAGGTTCGAAATGAAAGATCTGGGTGCAACAAGGTACATTCTGGGGATGGAGGTAACTACGGATAGAATGGGTAGAAAGCTCTAGGTAAGTTAGAGTAAATATGTCAATACAGTTCTAGAAAGATTTGGTATGGATGATTGCAAGCAACTAGTTGTTCTAGTTATGCATGGAACGAAACTATATGTTGAAGATTTTCCAAAGTCTACTACTAAGATGGAGGACATGACTAGGGTGCCTTATGCAAGTGCTATTGGCAGTTTAATGTACGCAATGGTTTGTACAAGACTAGACATTTCCCAAGCAATGGGAGTTCTTAGCCATTTTATAGAAAATCCAGGAAGATCACATTGTGATGTTGTGAAGAGAGTGTTTAGATATTTGAAGGGGCTTCAGAATATGCTCTATGTTACCATGGAAATTTGGTTGCATCACAGAGAACACTCAACATTCGTGGATATGTGGATTTTGATTGGCCAGACAACGTTGATAGTAGAAGATCCACCAGTGGATACACTTTTATGCTAAATGAAGGTGCAGTCAGTTGGATGAGCAAGCGATAGGCTGTAGTCACTTTATCCACTACAAAGGTTGAATACATGGTAGCAACACATGCCTGCAAAGAAGCAGTTTGGCTAAGTCGATTGTGCTCTGATATTGGTTTCAATGCAAGGCAAATCATAATTTAGTGTGACAGTCAAAGTGCCATTTCTTTGGCAAAGAACCCGACTTTCCATGCTAGGACAAAGCACATTGATGTGTAGTATCACTTCGTGAGGGACATGGTGGAAGATAGAAAGATCTGTTTAGAAAAGATTGACACTTTGAAGAATGTTGCAGATGCATTAACAAAGCCAATGAGCATGAACAACTTCAGATGGTGCATTGACTCGATGGGCCTTGGGGCCTATGATCGCCAATAATTTTTTTGAAGTCTAGAGGAAGCATGGAAGTCTTCGTCAAGTGGGAAATTTTTGGGAACAAGTGCCTCAACTTCTAGCTTGAACCTCTGAAAAGACTTGGTGAAATTATCATCCATTAGCAGCCTTTACTACTCTACCATTGAGAGTCTTTCATAGAGGCGCGGTCTAGCAGTTTATCACTTTATCGCGGGCCTCTGTCGGTTTGTCCGTGGTTGGGTGGTGTCACCACCATACTACGAGGTCTCCTTCCTAGGTTGGCGGTAGCATAGTTGACGAGGGCTAGTCAAGCCAAGATTCACCGCCATACCACAGGTATGGTTCAGTGATGTTGCAACTGCATGGTGAAGGGTGGTGGTCAGGATGACGGTTACCACCTTATCGTGTGTGTCGCTCAGTGAAGTCGTGGTGGCCATAGTAAACAATTGGTGGTCTGCAAAGAACACTTACCACCCTACCACGATGGCCTTTTGGCCATGTCGCGGTGGTACAGTAAGTCATGGCGGTCAAAGATAATGGTTACCTCCTTGTTGTGGAGGTCTTGCGATCAAGGCCTACTAGAACGGTGGAGCTCGATGGTCGACATAGGCGGTTACCACCAGACCGCGGGAGGCTTTGCTTAGCCTCGTGGTTGAGCGGTGGCTCCACCATACCATGGAAGATCGTGCTGAGCTTGATAGTGACGTGCTGCTAAGCGACGGGCTGGCAGACAAGCCACTACCTCGGTATCACGATGGTGCTAGAAGGGACCTGCAGTTGGGCGGTGGAACCACCATATCGTGGGAGGTCTCACAGGGCTCAATAGTGGCATGGTAAGAGAAGCTCAGAGCTTGGGTGGCAGTTTTGATTCATGGTCAAAGTGATGAGCGAATGGGAAGGCAACGTGTGGCAATAAATCAATACTTGATTGGTCGATGTCTGGAGTGGTGAAGGTAGTAAATGCTAGACGTGTTTCGACTGGTTACATGATCCGATTAAGGCAAGGCAATTTAATGCCTGGGCGGCCCAATGCAGAGAAGATCGGTCAAAAGATCGGATTGATTGATTGGGTGGACGCTGCATCATTAAGGCCTGCGATTGGTTGGAATGTTTAATGCGATGTAAGACTTGTATAGTCGATTACATTGATATAAGTAAACATAGGGTGACGGTGAAGAGTGTGTGAGACAGAGTGATAGAAAGAGAATTGTATTCACTGTATACTTGTAGAAGTATTGTAACAGTGAGTGAATGAATACTCAAGTCTACTACTGTGAGATTTGTATGTAATTATTTCTACTGTAATACAAAGTGTCTTCTCTTGGTGTGGTGGGTTTTTTCTCGAAAGGGTTTTCCCACGTAAATCTAGTGTTAACTGTGCTTGCTTGTTTTTTGTTATCTTTTCTATTATGTATGTGTTCATCTCAATTGTTTTAAGAAGCTTTAAAACTAGTCTTTGCACTTCTCCTCTATTGTATTAGTGTTAAGAAAGCGATTCTGCAACTCTATTTTTGATTTCAAGGGAGTGAGAGAGACCTAAGAGGGAGAGAGGGAGTTAGAGAGACCTAAGAGACAAAGACCTAAGAGGAAGAGGGAATTCAAAGGGAGGGAGAGAGAGAGAGAGAGAGAGAGAGAGAGAGAGAGAGAGGGTGAGGGGAGATGGAGAGTGAGAGGGAGAGGGAGGGAGAGAGAGAGAGGAGAGGGAGGGAGGGACTTGAGAGAGAGAGAGAGAGAGAGGGAGAGAGTGAGAGAGAGAGATACTTGAGAGAGAGAGACTTGAGAGAGAGTGGGAGAAAGAGACCTGAGAGTGAGATGGAGAATGTGAGTAAGAGAGAGAGAGATGAGAGAAGAGAGATGGAGTGGGAGAGACTTGAGAGAGAGAAAGAGAGAGGGAGAGAGAGAGAGACTTGAGAAGGATAGAAGGAAATAGAGGGAGGGAGGGAGAGGGAGAGAGATAAAGGGAGGGAGAGAGAGAGGGAGATAGAGGGAGGGAGATGGAGAGAGAATTGACAAGGAGAGAGTGGGAGAGAGAGACTTGATAGGGAGAGAGTGTGAGTGTAATTGAGATATTGAGAGAGAGATAGGGAGTGCGAGAGAACAAAGAGAGAGAGGGAGTGGGAGAGACTTGATAGAGAGAGAGGCATTTGAAGAGACCTAAGAGGGAGAGATACTTAAGAGGAAGATAGACTTCAAAGGGTGGGAGAGACAGAGAGGGAGAGGGGAGATGGAGAGTGAGAGGGAGAGGGAGTGGGAGGGATTAGAGAGAGAGAGAGCATTTAGAGGGAGAGAGGGAGGGAGAAAAAGACACTTGAGAGTGTGAGTGTGTGTGAGAGAGAGGGGAGATATAAAGGAAGAGACCTAAGAGGGAGTGTGAGAGACCTAAGAGAGAGATAAAGACTTCAAAGAGAGGGAGAGAGAGAGAGAGGGAGAGAGAGGGAGAGAGGGATATGGAGAGGGAGTGGGAGGGACCTAAGTGAGAGAGGGAGTGAGAGAGAGAGAGGGGGGAGAAAGAGAGAGAGGGAGAGAGAGAGAGTTGAGATGGGGAGAGGGAAGGAGAGAGGGAGGGAGGAGTGGGAGAGAGAGACTTGAGAGGAGATGAAGAGAGATAGTGTGTGTGTGAGAGAGAGTGGGAGAGAGAGACCCGAGAGGAAGATGGAGAGTGTGAGTAAGAGAGAGACATGAGAGAAGAGGAGGGAGGAGAGACATGAGAGAGGAGAGAGAGAGAGAGAGAGAGAGAGAGAGAGAGAGAGAGAGAGAGAGAGACCTAAGAGGGATATGGAGAGTGTGAGTAAGAGAGAGACATGAGAGAAGAGAGAGAGGGAGTGTGAGAGACTTGAGAGAGAAAGGGAGGGAGGGAGACTTGAAATTTATAGAATGAAATAGAGGGAGGGAGGGAGGGGGAGAGAGAGAGAGAGAGAAGAGTGTGAGTATGAGTAAGAGAGAGAGACATGAAAGAAGAGTGAGAGGGAGTGGGATAGAAAAAAGAGAGAGAGGGAGTGGGAGAGGCCTAATATAGAGAGACCTAAGAGGGAGAGAGGGAGTCAGAAAGACCTGAGAGAGAGACCTAAGAGGGAGAGAGATTTAAGAGGAAGAGAGACTTCAAAGGGAGGGAGAGAGAGAGAAAGAGAGGGAGAGGGGAGATGGAGAGTGAGAGGGAGATGGAGTGGGAGAGAGAGAAAGGGAGAGGGAGTGGGAGGGACGAGAGAGAGAGAGAGAGAGAGAGAGAGAGAGAGAGAGAGAGAGAGAGAGAGAGAGAGAGAGAGAGGATGGAAATAGAGGTAGAAAGATAGGTCTAGAGCTCAAGGAGAGAGAGTGAAATAGATAGGTATAAATATAGACAAAGAGAGAAGAAAGGAGGGAGGGATAGGTCCAAATTTTAAGGGGATACAATGATAAATAGAGAGACCTAGAGAAAGGGATAGAGAGATATGAAGATTTATGAAGATTTTTTCATCTCTTTACCATGAAAAACATACATTTTTCATTTTTCATTTCTTTTTCTAAAGTTTCAAGTATTTTTAGATGAGTGTTACAAAAAAATCATGAAAAGGAGACTTTGCATGTGAAAGTAGTGAGCATTTGATGTTTCAAAATTGAAATATGAAGTTCAAATGATTATAATTATTTTTTTGTGTACAATATAGAAACACCACCTAGTCCATTGTGTAGAGCTCTAAATCACTTTCCTATGCCTATAAAAGGTTGAAAGTTTGATAAGAAACACAAAAGTTATGCCCATTTTTACTAAAGAGGGTTTTTTAGGTCTTCAAAATGGATACCTGTTTTGTTTTTCAAAAAAATGGGTTCCCGCTTTCCAAAACGAATATCCATTTTGGAAAACAAAATGGATATCCATTATAAACAGATATCCGTTTCAGTTTTCTATTACCAAACCAAAATGGATATTGGCTCAGGATTTGGTTTGGGATTGCCTGACCTAGAAAGTCAACCCAAAAAATGTGTTTTAAAAATTTTCTTAGTTTTCCGAAGTTCGCCCTTATGGCTAATGACTTTGTTTTATCTGAAATTCATCAAACCAAAAGGGTTTATAGAAAAAATTATCAGCTTTCCACCAATATACTTTTTCCTTATTTTGAATTTAATAAATAATTATTATTGATTTTCTACCTACATTACGTCTAAAGTCTTGATTGATAGGTTCATTGAAAAAATTTTATAACTTTCAAACTACTTATAACATTTTTTGAATCTACAAGATGCACCACATTCTATGCTTCGCATACTATAAGCTAATTTTTTTTTTTATAAATTTTTCACCAAGTTATGATGGGGGTATGTGTAGGATCATCATGGAAAAAATAAGCCCTTAAGTGGCGATGAAAATTCATAAAATTAGAGTTAGGCAACTTGACGTAAAAATTTGAATAAGTTATCTATATAATTTCAAAAATATGTAAGAATAGAATCTGTAGAAAATTGAATGTAGTTTCTAAAATACTAGGTTTATTTAAAAAAAATTACTATCTATTTGGTGAAAATTTTAATTTTCAATATAGTAGTACTTAAATTTTAGGGAAAAAATAAGAAGTATCATGTCTCAATGTGATGCATAATTTTTTGTAATTTTTTTCCATGTAAATAATTAATTATGAATTTTTTATTACAAATTTTAAAAAATATAAAAACTCGTATGTCTGACCACCTTAACTTGGTCAAAAATTCATGAAATTTTTATTTTTATTTTTTAATCCTATAGTATGTGAAGCATAGAATCTGACACATGTTTCAGATTCAAAAAATGTGATACCTTTTGAAAGATATAGATGTTTTTCAATTAGCCTATCAATTAGGACTTTAGTCATAATTCAAATAGAAAATGAATAATAATAATTTATTAAATTCAAAGTAAAGTATAATTTATATTGGTGGAAATCTGAGAATCTCCTTTAAAAACCCTTTTCGTTTCATCAATTTTGGGTAAAAAAAAAGTCATCAGCCACATGGGCCATCATATACTTACATATCGCCACTTTTTGGCCCATCATGATGTTGCACATACCCATGGTTACACATACATTTTAATAATTCTAAAAAGTTCTAATAAAAAAATTATAACTAATTATTTACATGGAAAAAATTACAAAAAAAACTCACATCCGAGCATGTATCCTCTACTTATATTGAAAATCTCAGAAAAAAATATTATTTTTTTCTTGTACTTAGGGTGGTCAGACATACACCTGCTTCTTATCTTTTTCCTAAAAATTTAGTACCACTGCATTGAAATTTCAAATTTTCTCAAAACAAATTTACTTTTTTCAAAAATAGGACTAGTAACCTAGAAACTGCATTCAATTTGCTACAACTTTTGTTCTTACATATTTTTCAAATTATGTTAATAACCTATTCAAATTTTTACGTCAAGTTGCCTAACTCTATTTTTCTGAATTTTCATCGCCAATTAGAGGCCTAGTTTGGACCCCCATGATGCTGCACTGACCCACATAATTTAATACACTTTAATTCTTGACAATTAGAAAAATTCCCTGGTGGGACCAAGTCACCACCTCGGGCAACTTAGTCCCATCAGGCTTAAAAATCAAAATTATTTCAAAATTCTGGTGAGATATTGTTCTCTAAACCCTAAGGTCAAAGTATGATGAGGTATTTTCAGGAAATTGGGAAAAATCATGTATAAATAAAGGGTTGTCCTCTCACTCCCCCCCCTCAACAATTCATTCTTCTCAATCAAGTAATCTTCAAGCATACAAGCACTCTAAGCACATCAAGGATTCATCCATTGGAGTTGTTACTTGCATATCTTTAGACTTCTATCTCAAGGGTTTGGTGAGTTATAGCTCTTGCATGTTGCTGAATCATCTTCCCCTTTCTATTTCATTTCATTTTCTAGGGTTTGACTAAGGAAAACCCCTATTCTCTAACCCTAACCCTTTTCCCCCTCTTTGCATGCGTTTTTTGCGGGTCTTCTATGTAGATTTGTCAAAGAGCAAGGTGTTAAAAGGTGTCAATATCATTCAAAGTCAACAAAACCCTAAAATAAGCTTGGAGACAACCTATAGGTCAAAGTCTACAGATTTAGATCTGGATTTCTATCATGAGCATAAGTATAAGTTGAAAGTTATAGATTTCAACCTCGAGATTCCTGTAAGCTACAGGTGGACTAAGTCACCATCATTAGTGAATTAGTCCCATTGTTGGGCCTAAAAAGTGTTTTCTATAGATTTGGATACCTATTTCCTTGAAATCTATTCTGACAAAATCTCCCTAAAATAGGACTAAGTCGCCTAGCTTGGAATAAGTGTCCCAATTGGCCTCAATAGTAGAATATGTAAGATTCCAGAGCTCCTCTTCATCACACTTCAGATTCCAGGTGCACCTCTCCAATCTCCTTCATTTATGTTACAATTTGCATGCATTCTTAGGTCATTATTGCATACAACATTGTGTTTTCAAACACTTTTGCATTTCATTAGTTTGCATTCAAAAAATTAGTTTTTAGCATTTAGATACATTTCACATCCACATATTAGCACTAGTCTTGAATGAACCTCCTAGGTTTTGGGTAGAAAGAACTCTCTCCTTTTAGGTGAAAAACCCTAGAAGTGCTAGAGAACCCCCTTTTCCCCCAAAATCTACGGTTCATATATATTATATTAATTTTAATATAATATATATTATATCATATTAGATTATAATATAATATACTATAATATAATATATGATATATTATATTATAATATATATAATATATTATATTATAATATATATAATATAATATATTATATATATATATTATATTATAATATAATATAATATAATATTATATTATATAATATTATATAATATGAGCTCTCAAGCATTTTTTAAATTTATAACATAGGAAACAGATATCCATTTTTTGTTTTATATATTTTTTAATATATAATAATATAATATAATCATAAAACATAATAAATTTAATATTATATTTAATATTATAATAAAATATAATGTTATAATATATTAAATATATTTTGATATAATATTAAATTAATAAACATTAGTATAATGTTTTTTTAATTTAATGTGTATATGATAAATATATTAAAAAAATATTATAATATATAAAATAAAAAAATTGGTCAAGGCCGACTAAATGGATATTCGTTTGTAATGGATACCTGTTTTCGTTTGGTATTACCAAACCAAAATGAATATTGTACTTGGCTTGAAAAAAGTAAAAGGCGTGAATTTTATATTTTGGGCATGTTAAAAATACCTTTTTTCACATCACCACTTTTTTGACCCCCATGATCTTCCAGAGACCCAGAATGATAATAACATTAGATTCTAGGAAGACCCTTGGTTAATTGACTCCCCCCTTTCACACTCTCATTTCAAGAATCTTATGAGACTGACACAACTCTTCTTTGGTAAGTACATAAGCGACTACCTTCTTGGTCAGTCGAGTGGTAGGTGGTGGAAAGACTTGCTTATTTGTTGTCCTTTGTCCCCTAAGTTGTTAAATCTAGCTAAGACTCTGCAAGACTTGCTCTCCCTCACCAGATTACCTCCACCCAACATCGAGGATGAATTCTACTAGATCAAATACAGGCAGGGCAATCTTTCGGTCAGATCGGCTTACAATCTACTATCGATTCAGGGTGTTGATAATGGACCTTGGAGACAGGTTTGGAATAGGCATATGATTCTAAAATTAAATTTATTCTAGTGGATGATCTGTCATAATGGGATCCTTACTCAAGATAACCTAAGGAAAAGGGGATTCCAAATCCCAAATAGGTGTTTGTTGTGCAAAAGCAATGAAAAATTTGTTGATCATTTATTATTGCACTGCTCGTTTACTCTTGGTGTTTGGGAGCTAGCTTTTGAGAAGCTAGGCACCCACTAGACTATGTGTAGGGACATCAAATACTTCATCTTGGGCTAGTCTGGTCCCTTCCAACATCCTATCCCTAGAGAGATTTGGAACCAAGTCCCCCCATCATCTGTTGGTGCTTGTGGAAAGAGAGAAAAAATCAGATATTTAGGAATATTGAGATGACTCCTAAGGAGGTATTTGGTATAGGGCTAAGAATTATTTCTGAAAATGTTTTGATTTACAGTGGGAAAACCCAAGACAAAGCTCCTACTGAATGGGAGATCAAAATGGCTAAAGCTAAGAACCAGAATATTGAGATCAAATCCTTTTAAGACTCTAAGGCCCGAGCTAGATGAGACACGCTTTGGGAACGCCCAGATTATGGGTGGCACAAACTCAATTTTGATGGTGTGGCTAAGGGGAACCTGGGTAGGGCTAGCATCAGGGGTATTATTAGGGATAGAAGGGGTATAGGGATTCAGACCTCCATGATTGTAGAAGCCAAGGCGCTATTAAAGGGAGTCCAATTAGTTGTTACTATGGGGATAAAGAAACTGCACATATAAGGGGATTCCAAGTCGGTGATTGATTCTATCAAATTGGGAAGATTATTAGGATGGAACACCAGCTTGATATCCTGTTAGATATAAATCACATGGTGTCGAAGCTAGATATGAAAATATTTACTCACATCTTTCAAGAGGGAAATGAAGTTGTTGAAGCCTTGCCTAATTTTGGCTCTTATTGGAGTATTTCCAAGTGTTGGAGGAGTATTAGGAACCTACCATTGGAATTACAAGGTGTTATCCTTAAGGTGCAGGGCACCTTTGTTACCCATGATGTTATCTAAAATTGCTATTGTCATGGCTTTATGGGTGATCCACATATTTTCTCTTTGGGTGATGTGGACGAAGATGGATGTTGAGGTGTGAAATACATGGTAGAATTTGAATAATGGGGCAAAGATTGAGGTTACAAAGCTAATAATGAGTGATGGGAAGTACAATGGGTTAACGACTAAGTTGGGTTGGGCCTTACACAAATTTTATTTGCAGTCTTGTCATAGCCTCCACATATATTTAAGGACTTCCAAATTCAAATTTGATGTGACTAATTCTTATCATGTGGAGCTCATGCTAAGTCCCATCGACACCACTAAAAAGTTTCTAACGTTAAAATCTAGATACTTAGGGAAGTCTAAATTTGGCCTTTTGACCATTTGTCACGACCGGTACTTGTGCAATTGCAACTTGGAAGGAAACCTATCAATGCCATCATTTTTCGTAAACCTTGCCACTGCTGTTTAAATATTTTCAATAATGGAACTGCAAAGATTTCCTTTTTGGAAATAAATCCTAAAGCATGTGATCTGTCGATTGTCTTGATTACTCAGATTCATCCTGGTTGGCTTAAAGGAAGTGTTTCTTGGGTGACCGCTCACATTGACAAAAATTTTGACTTCTTTCTCTCACAAGATTCCTAGGTTCTCAATGTGAAGTGCGAGGAGATGGGTGGTGACAAGGTGAGGATGGAGCCAGATAATTGTGAGAAATTCTGAAAGGATCCTCTAGTATGGCATATTTGTGTCGAAGGTGATTTGGTGCCATTAATGGAATGCTTGGTTGATCATGATCAGAGGATGTTGACGTAATTTGCGAGCTCCTAGAAAGATAGGAGGTTTACTATGGGAGGTATTTCCTTTGAGGCCAATTAGGAGGTAATTGCTCAGGAAAATGGACTCTCTTCCATCGAGAAGAAGTACCCTAAGCACACCAAGGTTCAAGACAATGAAATCCTTAATGCTTTCTTTAAAGAAAATGAAAAAATCGTTCGCTCCCAGTCTGGCTTCGAAAGAGAAGCACTCCCTTGGCCATGGGACCAGGTTTGTCTTGCTTTAATGAATTATGTGAATTTGGAGGGTAGACATAAGGTTTTCTATTATCATCACCTACCTCTTTTAAATCATCTTGACCACAAAACATTGTTGAGTTTTCCTTTTATCTTACTGATTTAGAAATTTCTATTGAGAAATGTTTGGACACTACTACCCAAAACCCTAAAGAAACTCCACCCCTACTGCTCCATTATGTCCTCATCCTAAGGCTTTATCATTTCCATTTGGATCTCTGCCCACCCAAACACATCTTTGTTGTTCATATTGAGGAAGTTGAACCCCCTGTTCAGACCAATGTGAATCTCTCTTCGGCTGAGTCTAAGGCCCCCTAAAGAAAAACCCCTCTAGTGAATACTGAAACCCCCAAGCATAAACCTCCCACCAAAAATAAAAAGGGTGGTGCAAGGAATGCTCAATCAAAAGTTACAGACAGGATTTGTGAGCTTAAAACTGCTCCCCGCAATACTGACAACAAACCTGCAGCTGAGAAAAAAGTTAAAGAAGAGGGGAAAGGCTAGGTGGAGTTGTCGGCCATTAACAATGAAGGGAAGAATATGGTGGGAAGAGATTTTGAGGGGGACACCATGGTGGCTACTACTGTGGAGATGGGGTTAGAGAACAATAAAATTAGGAGAATCTGACAGGCTGGTGAAAAATAGTAAGAAAGTGCAGGTTAATGACATTTCTAGTGATGAGGATCAGTCTGGCAATAAAGGTAAGAGGGAGGAGGATAACACAAAGGAGGAGGAGGAGGAATTCATTGAAGGGCCCAATCACTTTTCTGACTTCAACAAGATGCTTAAGGATGATTCAATGACCTAGTCCTAAAACCCCTAGGATATGGATGAAGATAACAGGAAGACCATGGAAAAAGTGGATGATTATAGCATGTTGTTGGAGTGGGTGGAGAAGCTCGAGAAGAAATTCACTGGATTAACCTGGTTCACTGTCAAAATGATCCACCGTGCAGCCGGTACCCTTTCTACTGTACTCAAGGATGAAATGGATAAGAAGGCTATGGAGGAGGACCCCAGCTGGGTTGGGGAGGATGTTATTAACCTCCTCTCTCAGAATTGGGAGGGTGTTATTTAGTCTATTGATGTTGTGTCTTGTCTACTGAGTCGTTGTTTTTTTGGCTCTCGGTCTACTACTTCTGTGTTTTGTTTTATTGGTGGTTAATGTTTTAGTTCTCTAGACCTAATATTTTTGGCCCTTGTGGCTTGTTGTGTAAAGGGTACAACACCCTGTAAATGTTGCTTATTATATCAAAAACTACCTACACAAGCATGCGTAATTTTGTTACTAGCTTGATTAATGTTTTTTCCTCCTCAACTAAATTAATTATAGACAACTTGTCCAACTCTAATTCATCCTAGATCTTTTTCCTAACTAGCTCCATAATTTTTCATATAGGAGCATCTTTTGATTCTTATCAAACAGTTTTAGGGAAATTCCCACCACACCAATTGATGCATGTGGGTTTTCATAGCCTAAATTGCACGTGCTACAAGAAATGTAGAAAAAAATAAATGGAATTGTAAGAAAGAGATTGATGTTATTATGGAATTTTCTTAAAAACATTAAAAAATATGCAAACTTGATGGAGAGAACACTTGACATTTATTTATTTTTCTACATTTTATAGAAAAAGTTTCTTTGGGTATTGACATGCACATTGTCTAACTATTTGGCTTGGATGCCCAAGGAAAGTCCTACTCTATGGGTTATTATTTTCCAAGGTAAGTTATAATGTGAGATTTTTATAATGTGCACTCATGCATTATGTCTTGATAGTGACTAAACCACTACCAAGCCATAACACAAGAGCATTATAATGTGAGCATGTTATACTAATACACTAGTCATTTGATCAAGTAAAATGTGTAGAGTCTATGCTCTTATAGGTGTTGTTTCACTATGATACAAATATAGAGTGAATCTGGTAGCATAACAACATCTCAAAAAATTATAATCAATCTCTCAACACAAATGCACTAAGGCATCAATAACTACTTCTCATAAATGGGCATTGATTTTTTCCATGTGTCAATCTCCCTGTCTCCTACATGCATGCAAGCTAAAACTAACAACATGCACAAGTCCCAAGTGACTTGATTAGCAACCTATCAAACATGCACACATATGCATAAACATGCAAAAAAATGAAATAAAATGTAATTCTTGCATCTCTAAATATCAATAAACCTCACATGCACTTGGCATCCCATAGAGAGAATCGGATTTACTACCAAAATATAACTCACTCACAACTCCTAGTCACTCTGAGTGACAACTCAGTCTCCATTAAGCAAGTTTCCTCTTCAATCTTTAGTTAACAAGTCAAATATACCACATGTCATCATGGAACCCCTCCTAGAGGTTTTCAAAATTATTAATGCAAAATTGAGTGCCTAGGTGACAAGTGTGACCTTTCCTTGACTCTTCTTTTTTGAAGAGAAAACTAGCACACAAATGTACCTCATTGAAATAAAGAAAAACATGTTTTGAATGGAAATGGAATAAAAGAAATGTAAGTTGTGGGGTGTGTGATATACATGGACCTATTTTCATTTATTTCATTATGAAATGAGATCCACACAAAGAATTGACTTACAACCCTTAGGTGAGTCAACTCAATGAGGTAATCTACTAATTTCCTTATGATTGTGGACAGGTATCAATCTAAACAACACTTTTGGGAGAAAAAATAAAAATAGTAAATCAACTCAATTATGCATATTAAATCTCTAATTGATCAATTTAAAGCATAATATAGAAAGAAAAAACAAAGTTACGACATATCTAGAAATGGTAGAGTTATGTGTACTTATCACCAAAATCCAATTGGGAGGGCTATCAAGGACTCATTTTTCTATAGGTGAATGGGTATTTGTAGGGATTTTTTAAATCGCTTTATGGGTTCTCTGTTCCTATGTTTGCACTCCTAATTCCCCCAGATCCCACTATAAAAAGTTAGAAATAAATTCAAGATCCGAGTTTTTGTGGTTTGACAACAAAGGTGACAACAAATGTAACTTTGCAAAATTATTGTTTTGAGATCTTCAACTTTTCTTCAACTTATGAACCTGCACACACACAAGAGGGGAGAATTCTTAATTTTTTGGTGAATGGGGGTTTGCCTTGGTCAAACCCTATTTTGGTAATCAAACCTTGAAATGAAACAATGAAACATGAAAGGAATGATGAATGAACAATTGCTATGTTGTAACTCACCAAACCCTTGAATGGAGATCCTTGAAGGATTGAAACTTGCATGAGATGGTTTGAATTGGATGTCGATTTGATGAATTGAATATATGATTGAATTCTTGAAACCTACATCACAATGTTAGCTCCAAAAAACATGCATGCTTGTAAAAGACTTTGACATGATGCTTGATATCTTGATTGCTACATTATAAATGATTGATAAATCTACCCTTGAATGATCTTGACAATAATATTTTCTCTTAGGATTGATCTCTCAAAAATCTAATTGAAAACCTCTAGAGTTGATTTGATAAAATAACCTTGTATTTATAGGTATCTATCCTTAATTTTTCAAAAACTAAACATTACAAGTTGACATTGAAGTTTGAATTTGGGATTATAAAATACAACCAAAAACATGTTTTAAAAATGGGTTCAAAGGCTTAGGGAGGATCCATTTTCCCTTGGATGAATGGGACCCAAGTCCATATTCTTGGAACACACATTGCTCAAGGTAATTAATTATGTGTTGGCATTAATTCTTGTCAAGCTTCCCCTTCAGAAAATGTAATTTATTAGGCTTGTAGATGTAAAATAGGGCTTATTAAGGCATAATTATGTCCAATTTAATTAAGGGGACCCAAAAAAAGGTTTGAAAATGTAAAGGAGTACATTTTTCTATACTACATTTAGCCCCTAATTTAATGAGAGGATGAGCACAAGCACAAACTCACACTAAAGTAAACAAATATGTGTCAAGAGGGGTCTAAGTACACAAATTTTGATGGATGGGATGACAAGGCTCAAGGAGGTTGCACAAGCCCCTGAGATCTAAGATCACATGGAAAAATAAAAAAAGCACAAAGGGACACATATAAGACATATGATATAAAGCAACAAGACAAGATACACAAACATACAATGTTAAAGACTTAAAGAAAGAAAAGAAAAAGGGGTGGATCAAGCCTCAACTATTTTTCCATTTGGATATGGATCAAGCAAATTATCTTTTTTTCCAAATTTTTTTACAAGTGGAAACGCATTTTCCACTATGCTAACAAATGCACTCACACAGGCTAGTGAAATTCTATTGTGCACTAGGTGAGCCCCAAAAAGGTGGCTAATGGAAAAGTCATGCGAGTCTACAGACTCCAATGTACTAACCATACCAAAGTTATACCTCCTAATAACCTTGATAAGGTGCTAAACAATATGAACTTCGAGCTTCATAAGGCTAGCAAGTTGCATTATGCTAGACACTCATGAACAAAAACAACTCCATTGGAAAGCAAGGTATGTTATGCTTGGTGGCCATGAAAAAAGGGTTGTAACTTCATTCTTCAAAAGGCTAGCAAGCTTCATTATGCTAGTCACTCATGAAGAGAATGAAAATAGGATGAGGCATTCTAAAATGGGTTTTTCTTAATGCATGTAAGGTCTCACCTTAGGAAACATCATGCTTGACATCACCACCAAGAGAGGACAAGTCGAAGGATAAAAGATTCACAACTTAGGGAATGAAAACCATGGCATTACTAACAGGAATGTCGAATGCTAAGAAAGGTAACACTCTTGAAGGAAATCAATCTCAATGTCACCAAGAAGAAGACATTTCACATGAATCACAAAGAGCACACTAAGAAACATGGGTCAAAAATATCAAAATGATAATGCCGATGTATGTCCCCACTTTAAAGAAATTGATAAACACCATGTTGTGAGAAATTACTTTAAATTAGAAAATGATAAATTTTAAAAAATAATGAAGACATGAGAGCTTATTTGGAAAGCCCTATGTCAAGCATATGTTTCCAAATGAAGTTGTGTCATGAAGAGGGGTTGCCCCCAAAATGAAATGCTAAAGATAACATAGAAAGAAAGTATGCCACATGCGAGCCAACTTAAGGCATGTCATCCACATCCCAAGATTTCTCTTGCATATACATGGAAGGTGGTCAAATATCAAAAAGAGGCAATGAAAAGTGCCATAATAGGACAAGGCAACCTAACCTCTTGCCCCCAAGGGAAAAAGATGAGCCAAAAATGGATGATGATATGTTACTCCTTGCGAAAAGGAAATATGATTGTATAAAGCCCATCTACAAACTAATCATGTCTCTTATGATATTAATGCCAAATATCTAGTTATACAAGTGAATCACATGGAAAGGTCAACATAAAAAATATCCCTTGTAATAGCTTCAGAGACTCAAGTGATCATCCAAACTAGACCTTGAACAAGGTAGATGTTATGAAGGCTGCTACCAAGCCTGCAAAGCTTAATAGGTAGGATAAAGATTCACCATGATTTTGTCTATTGAAAGCAACTAGGACACTTTGAAGAAAAAATGTGTTAATGAAAATTTTGGACTTAAATAGGCACCTTGATCATCATATTCAACTACAAGAAGCTTTATCTACATAAAAAAGAAGGAAGGTTGCACATGTAAGAGAGGATATCTCAAGAATGGACAAACTAGAAATGAATACAATCCTATAGATAGAGAAAAATCTAAAGGTCAAAATAATCTACCTCCCATTCTAGATATCAACAACCACTATGCTTCTGAAAAGAATAATTATTTCTCGTTTGATAATTGAGATGATACCAATATGCCCTCTTTTGATAGTGACCAAGATCTTAAAAGGTGTGAATCTCATTTTCCTTCCAAATAATGTGAAAATTTAAGTCTAAGTTTATTAAAGATTCACTCAAGGCCAACTATTTTGCACACTAAACAGACAAGTTTGGCCCCATATGGTCACCATAGAAAATTATTTGATAATAAAATCATAGATCACTATGAACATTCCTTACATACTTTAGAGTGAATATTTTATGATCCATATAGTTTCAATGTGAATGTATCATTAGAGAGAGAGAGTAAGAAGAGATAGAGGGAGTGAGACATAGGGAAAGAGGAGATAGAGGGGAAGAGAGGTGAGAGACCTATAGGGGGGAGAAAAGTGTTATTAGGGTTTAAGGAGAGAGGGGGAGATAGAGAGGGGCAGAGGAAGAAAGGGATGGGACTTACTAGATAGGGGAAGGAGGGAGAAGAGGAGAGAAAAAAAAAAGAAAGAGATAGGAGTAACAAGGGATGAAGGGAGATGTAGACATGGAGGGAGTGAGAGACCTCTAGAGGGAGGAGAAGATAAAGATGTGATGACCTAGAGAGGGGAGGGAGAGAGAAGATAAGAGAGAGAATAATGAAGAGAAAGAGAGGGCTAAGGAGGGATGTAGAGTTATACAAGGAGTCACTGAGAGACCTATATAGGGGAAATGTAGAGAGAAGAAAATGAGAGAATTCACAAAGAGGGAAAGTGAGGTAAGAAGGGATGGATAGAGGTGGAGAGGGAGGGAAGTAGCTAGAGAGTGAAGATATATAGAGGTGAGGTACCTACAACCTAGGGAGAGAGGGATAAGAGACATAGCAGAGAGATAGAGGTGAGAGAGATAGAGGGGGGGAGAGGTGGGAAATGAAACAAGAAGTGAGAGGTAGCAAGGTAAAGAGGGAAGAAGGGAGAGACCAAGAGATGGGGAGATAGAGAGAGATGGTAGGAGGGAGAGTTAGTGATCAAGAGAATGGAGAGAGATGGGAGAGAAACAATAACAAAGAGAGAGAATAATAGAGGTAGGGAAGCATGGATAGAGACAGGGTAAGGAGGGAAGGCAAGGTAGAGAGGGAGAGAGAAAGGGAAGTATTATTAGAGAGGGAAGGAGGTAGAGAGGGAGTGAAAGGTAAAATATTTACCATCCATAATCAATCATAAACCCTAAACTCTAAGCCTTAGTCAAAGTGGGGGAGAGAGAAAGAGAAAAAGAATTTGGGTCTAGCATTCTAAAAATGAATTTTCATTTTGCGAGTATCAAATTTGGCACTTGCTAAATGATTTTCATTAGGAAATACCAACCCTTTGGGTTGGATCTAACTTTGGCACCCAATCCAAAGAGTTGGACAACCATTTCATGTCAAAGATGTGTTTATTTGAAAAGGTAAAAAAAAATCATGTTTTTGGTTGTGCTCTCCATCAGGTTTGTACATGTTTAAATGAAAAGTTATAAATATTCCACGATGAATTTAAGCTCTCTTAGATATCTAACCATATTATTTTTTCACCTTTTAATTACGTTAAGGTTTTCATCTTTAATATTTTGTTAGTGTATCCATTTTTTTGTTAAAACGAAAATGTGGTATTTTGGTACCTATAGTTTTTACTTGTTCATCAAATTTTGAAATAAATTAAATTTTTAGAAACTAGACTCCATTCCACACATTAAAAAAAAATTAATTAGTTTTCAAAAAATTTAGGGGGATAACAGTCAAATTTTTGTTTCTTACGATGTGTTCACTTTTGAAAATTAGTAAAAAATCATATATTCATTAAAAAATACCTGAAATATGACATAAAATACATGGTGTTAGCTAATTTCTCACAAAGTGAAATTTGAAATTCTATAAAAAAAGTTAACATTTTAAGGGGAGAAAACCAGAAGTTATGTTATGCTTTTTAAAAAAAAAACATAGGACCACTTTGTGTGGTCCCCTGTTTTGAAAACCTTAATATCCACCATTTAAAAAAATAGTATTTTAGAAAGTAGACTCATAGCACTACAACTCTTGTTCTTGTTGCATCTTCAAATATTGAGCATAACTATCTTCATTTTCTCATCAAATATCAGACTTTGCTTATTTAAAAAAAAGGGGGCATCTTAAAACCCCCTTTTTGTATCAAACTTGGTGGCTTGGCATAAGACAAAGATATTATTTGGATATATAACTATAGCATTGCCCAAAATTTGGCTAGGAAGCAATTGTGATATCAATTCTTCCTTGGGTCTTATGAAGAAATACTACACATAGTGGTTAATCACTTTTATATTAAACTTTGTACATGGGATTATGGTATGGTATACACATTCTTGATTGGAAATATGATGTGATAGTAATAAAATTATCTTATTCTCCATTAGATTTTGAATATGAAATATTTATTGTAAATTATGGTATATGGGGTGATGTGGGACCATCTTGTAATTTGTTTGGTATGATTGATTATTATGTTCTAAGAATTTGACATATCTATTAGTGTCCAATGTATAGGCGTAAAAAGGAATGTAGTGTCACCTCACTTGAATCTAGTATGCTTCCACTAAATACTCCTTCATGGTGCCAGGCTCTTTTTCATTCTAAAGGAGTTATGAATTCTATAATGGAAGTTTCTACATGTTTTGTTGGATTATGTATTTTGGTCATTTTCTTGTTTATTTCAAGGGCCACAAAGTGTGAAGGGTACAATGGATTGTTCCTTCCTTAGGAATCATAACGTTTGGTGTCATAAACATAGTGATGGTTGTAAAGCATCAAAGACAATTTGTTGATTTCCTTTGAATACTAAAGGAATGCAAGAAAATTAGCCTTCACAAGCTCAATAAGAAAGTTAGGTATGCAAAAAAGATTCATAATATGGAGAGCTATATTGACAATTTCATTAATACCATTTTTTTCTCCAAATTACATTGGGTGTAATGAAGTTGATCGATGTTTTTAGAAACTTGAAAAGCCTAATTGAAGATGTGAAGAAGATATATGTATTGTGCTCCCAATGAGATATTTATGTAGGCCTAAATATATTTATTTAGATGTTAAGGTTTTGTAGATTTCATGGGGACAATTAGCCTTGTACTAATATTATTTTGGTTTTTATGCGCTTTTATTTTGTATTTTAAATTAATGGGTGAAAATATCACATTGTCGAGGTTAAGACAACCATAATATTCTATTTCCTTCCCATGATAAATCAAATAAACTCAAGGGAAACTTCTAATGATGGTGGTAGTTTCCTATGCTTCTAGAGATCAAGTGATAATGGTCATTGCCAACGATGGATACAATTGAGAACATGATGACCATTCCCCTATTGATTTTGGAAGGAGGAGACTATAGAAATCATCAATGTTGAAAATAGTTGAATAGGAGAGTAGCTAACTATATAGATCCTTTGACTATCAAAATACTTAGAATTGTGGTCAAGAAATGATAAGTTCAGTATGTAGGTTATCATGTGCAACAAATCTAGGCAGTAACTTATGTATATCTAAAAGTATGTATAGGAATATAATATTTTTTCTAGTTCATGCAATGTATGTTGGCAGATGGTCAGTGCTCCTCTCGGGATTCATGACAAGGGGCTAGCTTCCTCCCATGTGATCCATGTCTCTATTGTTTGTATCAAGCATTGATAGATTGATCTTTTGATGCAATGACAAATGTGGGCCAACAATTGGTATCAGAGCGTTGGGTCACAAGTTGAAATCCCCTTGGGTAATATTGAGGGGGAGATTGTTGGTAGATGGTCAACGCTCCCCTCGGGTTTTGTGACAAGTGACTAACCACCTCCCGTGCAATCCATGTCTTTATCATTTGTATGGAGCATCAATAGATCGATCTTTTGACACAATGACAAACATGGGACAACAATGTAATTTGTCCCCATGTTCACACTAAGGGGGTGTCAGGAATTAGTCTTCAGATTAGTTTGTTAGGATTGAATTATGTTACTTGTGATATGTTTTTTAGTATTAGAATATAACATATATAGGATAATATAATATTATTATTTGTACATGATATTGTAGGTATATGAGTTGTTAGAACAACTCATATTATTAAAGAGTGGTTCCTATAGTGTAGGAGATTAAAACCCTATATATGTGTAATGTGTATTGAGTGAAATGAAGAGATAAAATAAAAGAATATTAGATCATTTGAGTGCAATATTTTTAATTGTAATGTAACATTATAAAAATTTATCACACACAACAATTGATTCTCTAAATTTTGGACTTTTTAAAAATATTAGTATTTTAAAAATTATATTTAAGATACTACAATTCTTATTCTTGTCATATCTTCAAATTTGAAATTTATGTGTCTCAAAATACTCATCTAATTTCAAGCTCAAATAATTTTAAAAAACATCATTTTTTACCTCCTTTTGGTCTCCTATTTCTATACATTTACTAAAGCTTTTAAATTAATAAACTAACTCTTTAGTGAATATATTAATTATATATTACTTATATAACATATAAATATGTAAATAATATTATTCTATAAAAAATAATATTTCTTACACATAATTATATATAGATTGAAAATATATTACTATATACATATAATATATATATTTATATACATATATTGATATCTAATAAGAAGGAATATCTTTGAAATAATGTAAATAAAAAAAAATATTTTTATAGTTATAAATAGACATCTATATATTACTTGTATAATTATGGATATATAAGTAAAATTATTATTTTTGAATAAAATCAATATCAATTTTATTTATAAACAAAAAAATTAAATATAAAATTAAGTTTTATAAATATTTTAAAGATGTTTAAAGATATATTTTTGATTTTTTTTTTTTTAATGTGATATATAAATGGAATAGTTTCCTTTGACATCTTTTACATAGACTTTTTTATAGTCATATTGGCATTACATATATATATAGATAAATAATTAAAATATATTTTGAATCAACAAATATATTGGTTTTACTTTTTCCATTAATATCCATAAAAATGATGACTATTTTAAATGTCTTAAATTAAATTGATAATAAAAATATTGGTTGATTATTACTATAAATCTATCTTGCAAGGTTGCATTACTTATGATTATCTTCATTTTTATTTTCTCATTTATATTCTAATCAATTAAGAGGCTAACATTTATTTATTTATTTTATTCTTTTTAATTAAAATTTTAGTGAATATTTTTAATTAAAATTATTTTTCATTTATATTTTGTAAAATTATTTCATTATTTTAGCCAAACAAAAATGATTACCTTATTAAAATAATGTTTCTTCCATGTTACAATTGTAAATGCTGCTAGCATACCCATCTTAGATTAATATATGACTAGAGTAGGTACCTTGAGAAAGATTTTTTTTTGACATAGTTTACATAGATTTATCTAAAATAATTATGCTAGTTTATTTACATTATCTGAAATGCCTCTTAAACTCTTTATTATAGGGAAACCACTAAAGATGAAATTTTATTTCTATAGTAGACACGCATGTCACACACATGATTTAATGCATGACAAAAAATTAAATCAATATGCTTGCTACATATAAACAACACATCCAATGGTTATAAAGATTAGTATAAAGACATAAGAATTTTTTTTTCACATGGTTATAAAGATTAGTATAAAGACATAAGAAAAAAAATTCAGTGCCAACAATTCAGACGGGAAAATTTAGGTCATGACAAATTCACCACCAACAATTCACCACCAAAAAAAATTAACTACATTAAAATTAATTTGATTAATTTTCCGCCATAATAAATTGTTGGTGGTGAATTTCTCATGGTGGTGAGTTTTCCCACGTGAATTGCTGGGTAAGACAAACTGCACAATTGATTGTAAACATAAGTTATATTCATAGGTTAAAATTATACAAAGGTAATAATTGCATGCTTTGTGTGACATAAAGGATATGAGGATATGATACGAAACGAAGCAGTTCAAATGTTATAGTGTGAATGGAGAACTTCATATATATTGTCCTTTAATGTGACACGACTGAGACAGTAGACATTTTGGCACGATGTAGTTTACTTTGACAAATCTTCCCAAAAGTAAGCAATACTTATTTGTACGAAGATGACTGGTATAAATTCTTGACAGAAAGACTCCGTTCCACTTCCTTTATTTGCCACACATTTCGTTTTTCTTGTGGTCCTTTATTACTTGTATTACACGCCACCTGCCACGTTCTTCGCTTATTTACAAAACTCTCTCTCACCTTCGCTGTAACGTGTCTTTCCTTTCACATGGCGAAGGGTCGATTTTTCTGTTTAAGTGGCAGTTTAGTGTTTTCTTATTATAGATTTTCATAAATTTTATTTTATTAACTTTAAAAAAATCCCTAAAACATCTAGCTTAAGAAAAAGCTTTTAAGTTTAGTCAACACCAACGCTTAGACATTTTAATAAGCCCCGCTCCATGGAACCATAACCTGAGAAGCGATTACGTTTCTCACTCGCATCTCCTATGCATGAGAAGATCGCCCTTCAATACACACCTCTAATAACAATTCCTCTTTCATTGCAGTTCTCGTCCATTTATTTTATCTTTCTCCTCAATTCAGTGTTTATAGAATCGTTTGCAATTTACCGGAAAAAATGGTTAACTGTTTGCTATGCTGCACTTCTCAGCCCAAGGAGAGCAGCCCTTCTCATGAGGCACCCTCTCAAACCTTGCCGACTCCTTCAATAACCACAACTTCTTCGCCTCCTCATGAGGAATCCACTCAATCCCATCCGCCTCCTTCAATACCCACTACATCTTCGCCTCCTCCTGTCATCAAATCCATGAAGGTAATAATGGAGCAACTTCAACTAGTTAATCCAACTGATCGAATCGATCCGCTCATCACCTTCATTGAGAATCTGCTACAGAGGATCAAGGTAAGATACACCGGTTCAGCGGCTCAGACAACGCTCTATAACTCTCTGCTATTAATTTATTAGTCAATGCTTAATTGGTAAGGTGTATGCTCATTGTTGCAGGCTTCGCCAACAGAAGAGTCTACCTCCTCTTCTTCGTCGGATTCTAATACAAGACTTGCTCAAGACTTTATAAAGAATATTTCAACAGAAGCGCTTAAGAGCAAGGTAATGCTTTAATATTTGCTCGAGAATACCACATAATTATAGGATTTGAATATTATAATTGAAAATAATTTTGTCTTGTCAGGATGTATTGAAGGACATGAGAGATCTAGCTTTGAATGGGTTGAAGATGGTGGGAGAAGCTTACTGGCCATTGTTAGGATTATCTGTTGCCGCATATGCACTAGAGAGATATGTCACAGCGAGATCTAACGTCTCCGAGTTTATGGAGCTGTTGCAAACAATTGCTTTCCTGGCAAAAGACTTGAAGCGGTTCAAGGAGCTCATGCCTGGAGAGACCGATAGACTAAGCGAAGCGGTTCAGATCGTAGTGGAGGGGGCAGTCATGTGTTGTGATTACATCAGCAAGGGAATAATCTCCAAGTTAGTTACACGTAACACATTTATTTATGTGGGTCGTTTTAAATTTTTACCGTTATTACATATTAGCGAACCGTTCCACGGCAAGACTGTTAATCGTTTATGCGCGGTTATTGATGCTCTCACTGTCACAATCACGTTACTGTTTGCATGCACCCCTAGACTATTTTATGCGCTATTGTTAATACTGTCACGGTCACGGTCGTTTGTAGGTGATTTCAAACAGTCCATTGAGAAGGTAATCGTAAATCCTTGGAAAAATATCTGCTTAGAGAAAAAATTTAAAATTGTCCAAACTTTAGAGTGGAGATGTTGAAATCTTGGAGTGTAGCATTTGTTGATGAAATCTCTTCATTGTTCTGCCTGTAAAAGTTGTTTCCGTCCTCAATATTGGTCTGCTGATCTCCGAATTACCCTCTCTCCCTCCACCAAATTTACTCTATTCGCTCATCGTTCTTTGATTTATATGCATTTAATATTTCGTATAAACTTTAGGTGTACCTTTCTAGCAAGCCACGTGTTTGATTCTCGCCTTATCTGACTTCAAAATGGTTTAAACAGGATAATCTTGTAAACTTAATAAAAGGTTATATTGGACCTATCCATCAAAATATAAACTTTTATATTTAAAATAAAACCAGTCTTCGAAGCATATTATATCAATTGGATGCGAAAAGAATTTAGATGCAAGTCTTATTTAAAAATTGATATACAAATTTTATTTATTTTTTTATTTATTATTTTTTAAACATTTTATGTGTTTTATTTGTGGAACATTTTTTATTTTTTTATTACATATTCTTTGAAAAATGTATCATTTAAGTTGAGAGGAGCTATATCTAAAGTGTTTTGATTGAAGGTGGTTAGATCAAACCTCCTTAGATCAAATAGTCTTAGACAAAAACACCCTAAGCTTAAAACAAAGTCTCCTCACTAAAAACCAGTTTCACTTCACCTTTTAGAAGATCAAACAATATATATCTATATATATTTTAAAAAATAATTATTTCTATTCAAAACATTGAGAAAATAATAAATTTCATTATTTATTTTTTATTTTTTTAAATGCATTTCCCTCCACATGGATGTCCTTTTTTCAATTAAAAAGAATAATTTAATTTTAATATATATGTTTAGAGAAATGTCTTATGGAAAAATATAAGTCTACTTTTTTTGTTAAAACCAATTCAAAAATTAATAATAAATAAAATAGTTTTTAAAAATTACAAAAAATATATGTTTACCATAAATATTAAGAGATAATGATCTAAATTTCAGAAATATTTGAAAAAAATTATTTGTAATGAAAGTAATGTGATAAAATGTCACCAAAAAAAAAAAAAAATTTTAAAAAATGATTTCAAAATGTTTAAAAAATATATAATAAAAATTTGCATAGAAAATGCCACGACTCACTAGCTTACTTCATCTTTCAATTGACTACTTGGTTAGATAGTTGATGATGCAAGAGCAACCAGGTCCATGTAGAATCAACATCACCGAAAAAATCTTTGTTTCTAATTTTGGTAAGATTTTTGATGGAATTTCTTCTTATAAATAGAATTTAAAACTCCATTTTGTATTTGGTGGTGGAAAAATCAGATTAAAGAAGCTCAAAATTGATGAGACCATCTTAGAACAAAATCAAAACGATTAAGTGTTGGTGAAGCACCAACGTGCCAATATATTAATATAATTTTCATATTTTAGTGTGGCGATCATGATTAATTCTGATATGGCTATGTGAAATAAAGAGGGCCCATTGTTAATACATTTTATGTCCAAATTCCCATTGATCAAGTGTTACGGGGGACCAAAGGCCATCATGGAAGTGGTACATCATTGTACAAAGAGGACACCAAAGGTCACGACCAACATGTATGAGAATTTGAAAGAGAGATCAAAGGGTGGTGTTCAACGCCCAGTAGAAAGGAGAGGGGCCTGGGTAAAGGTAGAAGGAGGGCGCGGTTGGGGAGTGAGGGTGGCTGTGTGGGCCGGAAGCCACACTGGAAGAAACAATTCCTACACAACCTAAAAAGGGCAGTAAGACTCATTCAAAGAAACACAAATTTTGTGAAGACACATGCACATGCTTGTGAAACAATTTGATCCATAGAAAAGGATGGGAGATGGCATCCGATAGCAGGAATATTAAATTGCATGATGAGGATATTAAATTTCACATGTAATTATTGGTGTGTGAAAATTTTGGGTGGTGAAGTGAATAACAGTTGTTCATAACTAATGTGTGTGATAAAGAATATTGGAGGAAGCCAACGCAGATCTGTAAGAAGCAAGAGAGGGGGCGCATAACAAGGTGAAAGCTTGATAGGATACGCCAAACAACAAGGTATGGATTTTGATATAATGTTATATTTTTTGAAGTGAGATTGAATAGAATGCAAACTGGAGTTAGGGAAGGATGCGTCAATCTGGTGTATAAGAAAAATAAGAGAGGTGTGTATGACTGTGAGTGGTGGGAGGCGACTGGATGGTAAGCAAAGAATTGACTCGATGGGAGGAGAAATGAATGAAGATGTGTAATGTGTTGTTCGCCATATGACATGGTTTGAAATTTAATGTAGAGTTCGATAATTGGCAGCATGAAGAAGAGATGGAGGAGTGAGTGGATCAGAGGATAATGAAGTTGCTTGTAATGTAAATTTCATGAAATTAGAAATAAATGAATTTATTTGGTTTGTTTTCAAATGGGAGAATTTTTTTGTGTAATTTTGCATTCAATTTTAAAATCCACACAAGTTATTGTCAATTTGTGGGTTAATTGTTTACTGTGTCGTTTTTAATCTGTGGATTTGAGTTGAGTGTGTTTCTTCTTCATCAAATGGTATCAAAGCCAGAGGTTTTGAGTGTGTAGATAGAGTGTTGACTAAGAGGTGGTTTGTACCAGGACCTACAGGTTGAGAGGGAAGTGAGAAGAGGCTTTTGGGGCACAAGTAGATCATCAATTGTGAGGAAGCTTATGACGGAACCTATAGATTGAGGAAGCACAAGTGAAGCTCAAAAGTATCGTTGTAGGTGTGTAGAGTCATGAGCAATTGAGGGTTAGAAAGCGTAAAGTTGGAAACGCGAGTGAGAAACTCGAAAGTATTGCTACAGGTGTGCAGAGTCCTAAATAGTTGAGAGTGGAAAGTGTAGAGGAAAGTGTTGTGACAGATTATACTAGACAAAGTGGAATCTTTGTGATGATCAAGGTACGATTGTACCATGGAGGTTCCAAGGAATCTTCATGATGATCGAGGTACGATTGTACCGTGGAGGTTCCAAGGGTAGAGTCGTTGTGAAGATGTGCCAAATGAGGGCATGGAGAGAAGAGGAAGAACATTTGCCGAAGGAGGTCGGGCAATTTAGTGGAGGAGGTCGGGCTTTGAGCGACGGAGTTCACTCGAGATTGTTCACAGTCTCAAAAGGTGGTTCTATCACCTAAATCCACCTTTGTGAGCCCATGCTCACAAATTTCTTACTCGTTGTGTCTGATGTAGGAGCATTCAGAGCATTCGGGTCCAATGTGATTTGCATCACCAAAAAAATATTTGTTTTTATTTTGGTAAGATTTCATTGAATTTCTTCTTACAAGTATAATTTAAAACTCTATTCTATATTTGGTGACAAAACGATATATAAAATTGATTTTTAATCCCATGGGAAAAATTAGATTAAAAAAGCTTAAAATCGATGAGACCATTTTGAGCAAAGTAAGAATGATAAAGTGTTGGTGAAGCACCAAGGTGTGAGTATATCAATATAATTTTCATATTTTAGTGTGGTGATCATGATAAATTCCGATATGACTATGTGAAATAAAGGGGGCCCATCATTAATACATTTTATGTCCAAATGCTCATTGATCAAGTGTTATAGAGACCAAAGGCCATCGTGGAAGTGGCACATCATTGTAGAAGGAGGACACCAAAGATCGCGACCAGCATGTATGAGCATTTAAAAGATTTGAAAGGCAGATCAAAGGGTGGTTTTCAACACTCAATAGAAAGGAGAGGAGCACGAGTAAAGGCAGGAGGAGGGCGCAGTTGGGGAGTGAGGGTGGCTGCGTGGGCAGGAAGCCAATTTGGAAGAAATAATTTCTATGCAGCCTAAAAGGGGCAGTAAGGCGCGCTCAAAGAACACAAATTTTGTGAAGGCACATGTGCATGCCTATGAAACAACTCGATGCATAGAAAAGGATAGGATATGGCATCAGGTAGTGGGAATAATAAATTGCATGATGAGGATATTAAATTTCACATGTAATCGCTGGTGTATGACAATGATGGGAGGTGAAGTGAATAACAACTGCTCATAACTGATGTGTGTAATAAAGAATATTGGAGGATGCCAACGTAGATCTTAAGAAGATTCAGAGAGGGGGCACGTGATCCTGAGTAGAATAAGGTGTTTGGACAAGGTGAAAACTTGATAAGATTTGCCAAAAAACAAGGTATGGATTTCAATATAATGTTAGATTCTTTGAAGTTTTATTGAATTGAATGCAAACTAGAGTTAGGGAGGGAGGCTTCGATTTGGTGTATAAGGAAAATAAGAGAGGTGCGTATGACTATGAGTGGTGGGAAGCAATTGGAAGGTAAGTAGAGAGAACTGAATCACTGGTAGGAGAAATGAATGGAGATGTGTAATGTGTTGTTCACCATATGATATGGCTTGAAATTTAATACAAAGTTATGGAACTGGTAGCATGAAGAAGAGATGGAGGAGTGAGTGGAGTAGAGGGTAATGGAGTTGTCTATGTTTGTAATGTAAATTTCATGAAATTAGAAATAAATGAATTTATTTGGTTATTTTAAAATGGGAGCAAAATGTTGTGTAATTATGCATTTGATTTTAAAATTGATGCAAGTTATTGTCGATTTGCGGGCTAATCATTTGCTGCTTCATTTGTAATCTGTGGATTTGAGTTGAGTGTGTTTCTTCTTCATTAGTTGATATAAATTTTCCATAGTCCATGAAGTAAATTAGAATGTAACCTTTTGGATTAAAATATATATTTTTTTCATTTGATGTTTCAAATCACATTACATTTTGGATCACATTATGTTTTAGATCACACTCATGATTTGAAATGCCGAATTAAAAATATGCACAATTTAATCCAAAAATTTGCATTTTTATTTACTTGTTTAGATATGATTTATATAAATTATAATTCCTAGAAAATGTTAGTTTTAATTATTTCATTTAAACCAAAAATTGAGACACACATTATTGTGCTATCAATAATAAAAAATAGAAATAACTAAATGACATAGTCTTGATGAATCCAAAGCACATAAACGATCAATTATCTAAAAAAATAAAATTGGGCCCCTTCATTGAGTTGTTGATATTGAGATATTCATTTTGTTCATTAAAATGGATGATTTATCATGAAGCCTTTTCCAAATCGAGAAGGTTTGGTAGTACATTGAGGGATCAAAATATATCATGGTGGACCCACCTACTATCTTTAGATATTGAGAAAACAATCATGAGATGTCATGGTGTTTGACCACGAAGTCACCTTTTCAACTATCAACCATTGAAAAGTATTTAGTAACCCTATTGATTCTAACTGGAAAGTAACTTGGGACCCACCATCTATTGAAGAATATCTAGACAATATAATTAACTATCTTGATTTTAATTATTGCATATAATAGGGAGGATTTGGTAAATTAAATTTTAAACTATATTTGTACATATCATAAACATATTTTACATCAATGTATTTTTATTTATACAAAGGATTTTAGTTAAAATTAGATTTAGTGCATTAGACATAGGGTAAAAGTACAAAGTCGTGTCACACTTTTATAAAGGAAATGATCAACACTAATCTAAATTTTAAACTTGAATCACTAAAAAGTGACATATGTTTTGAATTTTGAAATGATGTAAACTAATAAAATGTGCATTTTTTAATATATTTTATATTTGTATTATTTTGATAAAATTAATTTTTTTTAGATATAGTTTTTTATAAATGTTAGTTTAATTGTTGATAAAATGCTGAAAAATGACGTCAAGTTTTATATAGTTAATTTTTTTTTTTTTCCTTCAAATTTTTTGTGTATATTTATAACTTGAAACTTTAGGGCATGGATATATATTTTTTCAATTTTAATTAGTATATGTTTTAAAATAAATATTCAAATGTGTGTGTATTAAAACACAACTATTTCCACTCACTGTCAATTTTTATATTAAATATTTATCTAAAATAGAAAATAAATTATACTATCTTAATCTAGATTCTTTTATTTAGGGCATCATTTTTTTAAAATTTTTTTAATAAGTTTTAATATTTTTCTTGACATGGTAATCAACCTAATATTTTTGTGTTGATAACCTACTTTTAGTAAAAAGTAAAAATAAAATATAAAGAATAATTGAACTATTAAAATAACTATATATTTGAAAACTACACTTATGGATCTACAAACAGATTTTTTTACATTTAAAAAAAATGTTATTTATATGAGTAGGAGTTGTTGAAACATTAATTTTTTTAAATAATTTCATTTTTTTAGTAAACTGGCCTTAGAGTGGTTCTACATATGCATTTAGCCAACAATTTTAGTTGGAAAATTTGTGGACATATTTAACTTATCTATAATGAATCTTGCTAGATCATATTTTTGACCAAAATTGGTTTTTAGTTATAAATACAAAAATTCACTCATGCTAATAAGTTGGCCGAAAGTGTGACACAACTTTTTACTTTTACCCCACACACATTATGGAATTTTGAGACAACTAGGGAATGAGATAGGGTAAATACAAAAATAAGAAACTAAGGAATGAGATAGGGTAAATAAAAAATTTAGGAAAATAGGGACAAGTAATGTGATAAAATATTATTGTAAACAATTAGGAATCATGGTAAACAGGAAAATTGTATAAAAATTAAACATTTTTAGGGTTTGTCAAGTTTCTTATAAAAATGGGTATTTTACAAGCTATAGGTGTTGGAGAAGTCAAGATCTAAAAGCACAAGGTAACCTTCCACTAGTGAAACAAAATAAGCACAATAGGATGTCTTCATATAAAAATAAGTGTGTATGAATGTACAATTAGATCATTTCATATATAGGAAAGGTGGAGGTTGTAGGGAGGTAGGATTGAATGATTGACTACAACTTTAATGGTGCAACACATGTGAGCTCAAACGATAAGTATTTGAGCATGTGTTAAATGTGCATGAATTAGGTGTCTCAAAAGGTGAGTGCATGTGTCTCAACTACATGAAGTGAGACAAAAATAAAAATCCCCTAAGTTGAGACTTAGCTAGTGTGAATAGGACTCTCCTAAGTAGGCTCAAAGTTAGCTAGATAAATAATGTCTCTATTTACACTAACAATAGGTACAAAGGAGTGAGTCCCACCCAAATTTGAATTTGGATTCAACACCCATTCATACATGCACTAGGGTAATTTTGATATCTATCAAAGTAAATGAAATAAAATGTTTCAAAACTTCCAAGGTATCCTAAATGGTATTTCTATACTACTTTTACCTATTTTCAAGGATTTGGTGTATACACATTATTTAAACAAAAAAACAACTACCTTGTAGATAATGAATATCTTAAAGGATTTGATTCCATTGGACTATGAGTGGCATACAAGTATATAAGTTAATTCACATACTTAAGTACATTATTTGTGCATTAGAAAGTAAGTTTGAATGAGAACCTATGCACATTTCCATCAAGGGATTTCAGAAAAGCTCATGTTACTAACCCCTCTATTGAGCATGAACCATTGGAATATGTCTATAGATATTTAACATCAAAATTAAAAACTTTGAGATACTAAAAATGGTCAATAATTACTCAAATAATCACAATAACTCATGAAATTATTGTGATCATCACCTAAGTAGAAAAATTTATTCAAGGCCCTTTAATGGTCTTCTTCCATATATGCAACTATGGAAACCTCTATATTTTTCTACAATTTTCCATATCTTGTAGAGGATCAACCTAGAATGTCTTATAGGTGTGAGTGCCTATAATATTAATATAATTGTACCTATAAGTTTAAGACAATCATTCCTATAAAATATAATATATGGGATTGAAAGGATGACCCATTGTCTACTCTAGATATGGCTATTTTTGAATGAAAAAGGGGAAGAAAGTGCCAAAAGGAAATACCTAAAAGAAAAATACAGTGAGGTTGTTTTCTATAATAGTTATCCTCTACCTATCGCTTAAATGGGTAGAGAAATATGAATTGATATCTACATGTGACTAGCTCAACATGTCACTAAGAATATAGAAGGCATACATTCATTTACACAACGTAGAAATAGGACCAAAATAAAATAGTAACTTCTTACATTAGTATTCAAAAAATATATGTATCTTAATATAAGTAAAGGTTTTAAGCCTTAGACAAACAAAACAAGGCCTAGATTCTGGGCTTAAAAAATAGATGCAATGGAATTTTTTTATAAAAAAGGCTTTCTATTGAGTGCAAGACTACAAAAATATATTTGAACAATGAACAAGAAACTCTTATTTATAAACAAGGAGGTAGAAAATTAAAAATAATGTGTACATTAATTCCCTATAGCTACACCAAAGCAATTTTTTCCCAATTATAGGACATTGAATATTTGACTTAGTGAATCCTTTTATAATGTGCAACTATCATCTAACTATTTGCTAGGGAAGTGATTGGGGTGCCAAACTTATAGAAGGGTATGTGGGTTTTTGAATGCATTAATAGTTCATTGATTTCTAAATCTAATCTTAGTGCCAAAATCAAATTCTACTATTGTAAATTTGTAATTTTTGAAATTTATGGGCGTATGAGGAATAAATATTTTACTACATCCCTTCCTAATTTTCTACAATTGGATGAAAATTTTGATGATTGTGAGCTATTGATTTAAATTGTTAAAAAACATGTATCATTCTCAACTAGCATGCATAACATTTACCAACAAACCATTATGGACAATTAGATCTAATGGTTCACTTTCAAATTAGGTGGTTCTTCATTCCATCAATGCATATGTGGGTCCACCCTTTTATCCATTTTTAACTAATCCAAAATTTTCCCATTAATGACTCCTTATGTTGCTCACAGAATGAGAGCCATTAGGTCTAGGTAGGAATAACAAATATCAATTTTTTTTGACACATTTATCTTCCTACAAGCTACTACATAGTGATGATTATTAAAATCAAATGGGCTTATAGGATTTTGAGTAATATAAAACATCATGAAGTGCCAAGGATTATTCATTCAAAACATGCTCTATATCACCCCTTAATTATTATCAAAATTAGTTCTCCACTATTTTAATTTTCAAAATTAAACTATCCCTTCACCTACAAAGAAAAAGGTGCCATGTAGTGGCATGTAGTATATAAAATACTAAAATTATGTTGTATTTCACATGGGGAAGTGAGGATCCCCAAGAGAATTCTTTGGGCTATAGAGTCCTCATGCTAAAATTTCAAAATAATGGAGATGAAAAGGGGAGTAGTGAGAAAGATGTTTTATGGATTCTCTAAGACTTCTTGGAGGGTCTTCCATTCATTATCACTATAGAATTGAAACCTTGTGTACTCTTGAAATACTTGGTCCAAATCCATCATATTATTCTATGATTCATATTGTATTTTATTCACTATGTCCTTCACATGTACCTCCAATCATGCCAAGGGTTAGAAAATTTATTTCACTTCTTCAATGTTGGATGTTTGAAACAAAAAATAGAAGAATGATTGGTCCACTCTTTCATCCTCTAGCAATTGAATGAATTGATCATCTGAACTTGGAATTTGTCATTATGATTTAGGTGAGAAGGGATCCCTTTCTACACAAGTGTAAAAATGTCCCCACATTCAAAATATTTTTTCTTGAAGTGGTCACTATGAGTAGTTTGAGCTCCTTATCTAAAATTTCATTAATATTTCTAGTTTCATACCTATTATTGACTACACCTATTATTCTACACTATCATCTGATAGTTTCAGTATATCTTATAAATGAATCTCTTGGCACTTAACATTCTTGGGGATAAGGTCTTTAGGACCTTATAAACATTGGATTTCACCTCTTTTCCTAGTGATAGAGTTGAGTCCATGAATTTTTGGGCATAATACATATTACCATTTTATGCCTCTAAAATGGTGTACTAGTGTGAGGTATGCAAATCCTTTATTAAATTCAGGCATAAATTTGACATTCCTAGTTTTATCTAATGCTACAAGTTCCATATTTTAGCTTAGAATTTCTTGTAAATACCCTTGGTTCCTTCTAGCTTGTATTTTCTCTAGCCTCTTATTCATGGAAATATAGTTAATTGTAGCTTTTCTTTAGGCTTCTTCCATAAAATTCACCTTACCCTCAACCCTAGCCCATAAAGCTCAATCCTATTGCATGCATTTGGTAATCCTAAATCCTCATTGGTGCTTGTAGTTTCTCCACTAATGGGTCAATATAGGACACAATGTAATAACCCATTCTAATTATTAATTAATTATATTATTGCAAATGACATTATGAATATTAATTTTAAAAAGAAATAACTTAAGGAACTATTTTCAATCATATCAACACATGTCTAATTAAAATATGAGGCAAATATATTTATTCATTTCCAAATTTCAATTGCAATATCCAAGTTGACTTGGCTCATAGGGCCATAAAGTCAATATAATATACAATTTAAATCAAGGTTACATCATAATCCTCTAAATCTTGAAAAACATCCAAGATTTCCTTTTGATGCTTGCCTCCTCTGGTGGACGAGAACATGGTTGAAGCGCTTTACCACCCAACCATGAAGCTTACACTTCCCCATAATTCTTCCTACTTGAAGAATACTTAACCTTGCAGGAAATTTTTAGCAAGAGAACAATCTACAAGGTGGAATCTGGTGTGTACCCAAACATCAACATGCATCTCTATATATTATCAGAAAAATGCAAGATCTATATTAGGAATGGCAGAGAGTGTTATCACATGTAAGTCCATACATACGTAATGGGTTAATTGCTTGGCCAAGAAAGAAAATTTAGTTACAACAACAAATATAGGTTTTGGATAAAGAAAAACCTATAACCTTTCTACTCCATTTCGGTACCCTTCTTAGAAGGTAAATTTCAACATCACAAGTATATTCCCTAGCAACTACCTACCCTCTAGCAGCATCTATCCTAAGGTGCTCTATTCTACTTAGGTTTTGCTTTTCTACTAAACAAAGAGAATATTCTTAAACACATTTTAATGGAAAAGTAGTTTAGTCTACTTAATTTCTTAACTTAATAAGGTTTAGAAAGATAATTAAAGTGCATCTATTTAATAAATTATCCATTTAGTTCTTACACTGGTCACATGATTACATGCAATGAATTCTACCACTTCATATTTAACATATTTCAGTATTCAATATAGAAGAAAATAAAATAAGTAAGTAACAAAAGAAGGTATGCCACAAGTATGTGTATATACATAGAGGAATTCTATGTGTATACACATATGTGCCAACTTCAATTAATAATTTTGTGCATACATTCTGAAATGAATAACCATTACAACAGATTTTCTTTCATTCATTCAAAATAATGCTATAGATTGTCATATCATTTGATAGTTATACAAATCTAGTAAAATTTTCCTTTTCAAAGAAAGTATAAGGACAGATCCATTTAAACAGTTACTTCATGATGGTACATAATTTGTAACATAACCTTGTTGTTTATAGAAGTTTTTAGGTTTCAATTTCAAGTTATCTAGTGTTTCATTTATCCGAGTCTCATATAAGGACCCTTAGTTATTCAAATACAATCATGGTCAATGATATAAAATGACTTAACTATCATTCTTATTGGTTTCATTCAAGCTCTATTATTTTGAGAACGTTCATATATAAATATATATAAAAATAAAGGGGGCTAAACGATACTGATATCATTTTATGTGAGGTAAAAGAATTTGAATGACATGATTTTCATTTTAACAATAATAATTTACACATAAACTGGAACAATCTTAATATTGTTCGGGGTTTAAAGAACCTACATTCATTGTTCTAAACATATTTATGCCATTGTCATTCTATGGAATGACCAATAGTCAGTTGACTATTACTTATTATTTATTAGCACCAAGGCCAAAGCCTATGCATTCCGACCCTCGGCTTGGTTGCATTCATTCTAAGGAATGATTAGGGTATCGTTAATAGAGAATGATAAATTACATACTTAACATGCAAGAATAAAGATGGAATGGTACATTGTTTTGCCATCATCCTTTGTAGACGAGATGACATGGAATATTAATAATAGCAATATGGAAAAATGATAACATCTGATAATCATGGAATGACACAATGCTCTACCATCGTTCTTTGTGAACAAGGTGACTAAGTTGAGAATGATGTTATCCATCATTCCAAGATCGCTTGCAATAGTTCTCGCACCCATATGGTGCAACATGCCATAGGGTTTTATCACACAATGGACGATATAATACAATAGATAAAAATGGAGGATTGTCACCTCCCTTAAAGGGGGTGATAAATGATTTAAGTATTGTTTCATTTCATACTCATAGGCTATTAGTTTCACCCGATTAGCCATGTGAATAAATAAGGACTAACACAAGCAAGAGATAAAATGGAAATGGCAACAAGATATAACTAATAGAGCATAAAATAATCAACTTTCATGCTATTAGAAGAGCATCCATAGAGTATGGGCAAGAAATAAATGGCTAACATGGCCTTTGCATATAATAGAAAATATAAACAAATCATTTGAATGGATTGTAAATAAAAGATCATCAAACGATTTTGCACCGATTCAAATGGAATCATCCAAAATAAAAAAATCATACAAGCTTATGAATAAAATAAACTAGAAATTCAAGAATTTACAAAACAAAACCACTGATTACCTCTAATTTTGTGGATTTTCCCTTGGATTTTTCCTCAGTACTCGTTGACCCCACGCATTCTCTTCTATTCTTGCTTCGATTTTGTGTTACCAAAATGGCAACTTGCCTTTTTTCCCTGTGCACTCCACTAATGGGCCATTTCAAATCATAATTTCTATTAACTAGCCACCCACTTATGAATTTTGAATATCTTGCCTTAATTTGAATGCAAACCACTATGATATTATTACATATTTTATTCTCTTTTCATCTATTATCAGAATTTAACAATAATTTTCAATTAATTCGAACTCATATTCAATTTTCAAAGAGTTCACATATTTTTATATATATTCATGCATATATATGTGTGTGTGTGTGTATAGACATATATATTGAAACAACTGAAAATGGTGTTGGATTATTTTGTATGGTTTAGGACATAGAGCACACCCACTTTCCAATTATCTCATTGAAGGATAACCCTAGAGAGCTCAATGCAAAGGAGAAATAGATCTTGCAATAGGGTTGTATAGGGGCTGAGTGTAAACTAATGAGGGGTTCACCACCAAGTTAAGACTTGGAAAGACAAATACAATGCAAGATGTAACAATTAACCCTAATTCAATACAATCTTGTACTAAATGACCTAAAAGTGCAAATGAAACATAAAAACAAGTTGTAAAATGAAATGTGTGCACCTGAGAATCTAAAGATGAGTGGAAGGAGGTCTAAAATGCTATAAATTCTAGCTTTAATGTTGACTGGGACTCATTCGCCAAGCTATGTGAAACAATCCAAAATATAGGTTTTTGTGCAGGAACAAGAAATCTCTATAAATCGACCTATAGGTGTTCTCCAATGTTCTCCAATGCTTAATGACAACTTTGACAACTTTTAGGCACTTTGACAATTTTTTTCAAACTTGCTCCTCAATGTGTCTTCAATCTAAACTTGCAAATCACACACAAAAGAGAGGGAAAGATGTCATTTTGTTAGTGTATAGGGGTTTTCCTTGGTCAAAACCCTTTTTGGTAGTCATACATTGAAATAGAATGAAATAGGAATGGAGAATGATGAATGAACAAGATATGATGTTGTAACTCACCAAACCCTAACAATGAAGTGTTGCAAACATGTATGAGGTGGCTCCAATGGATGTAGATCTCGACTCTTGCTTGAAGGTGATAGATCTTGAATAAAATGTGAATCATTAAATCCTACATCACAATTGTTAGCTAAAAAACAAACATGATGCATGAAATCTTTGACATGATGCTTGATGCTTGAATGATTCTCTAAAATGCTTGATAACCTACACTTGAATGCTCTTGAATTTTTTTGAATTCTTTTGTGAACTCAAACTTGCTATAAGTATGAATACTTGAATGCTTGGGGTGAAAATGAGTGAAAAAAAATTGTATTTATACTTAATTCTGTAGGAATTCCTAAAATTACAACACTACAAGCCGACATCAGATCTAGGAGGATAAAATCCCACCAAAAATTTGAATTAATTTTAATTTTGGGCCACACAGGACTCATTCACCCAAGGTGGCGAGTGAGTTACAAATCACTTAATCTGGGGCCATTCAACTTGAAACACCTGAATTATGATTGGATATTGATTTGTGTCAGGATTATCGTCGAAAAGATGCATTAAATGAGGCTCATGTATGTAAAATAAGGAAAATTAAAGCATAAAAAATCCCAATTATTAATGGTAACCCTATAAAAGTGTGAAAGTATGTTGCAACACTTTACAACACTTCAAATAAGGCATGATTAAGGTTAATTTTAATTAAAAATAGGTTTATTAGGTTCAGTTAATTAATAAAATCTTAGAAAAGTGTGAAAGTATGTTACATCACTTCACAACACCTTAACAAGGTACCATTTATGTTCATTAGTTCAAAAGGGCCCAAGACCTAATGTGAATGTGTCAAACACATTACAATACAAAATCAAGGCACCAATGAGCTCAATTCATAAGGAGGTCCCAAACAAGCAAGGAAAAGTAGAAGGGATACTTTTTTCCATTGCCATATTTATCCCTCACTTTAGTGAGAGGATGAACTTGCTTCAAACTCACACTAAAGTAGACAAATATGAATCAAGAGGGGTCCAAGTGCACCAATGTTGGTAAGATAGGACAATAGTGATCAAGATGGGTGATCAAACCGTCAGGATCAAGATCACATGGAAAACCAACATAGGCACAAAAGAACATGCATGGAAATGATAAAGCTCATCATAAAGGCAAAAGCATACATTGCCAAAGGCATAAATAAAATGAGATGAAATACAAAAAAATAGGGGAAGATCAAGATTTGATCGTTTTTCCATCACAGTGTGGATCAGATCTAGGCTATTTGTCCAAAAAATGCATACTCACTCTGAGGCAACGAAACTTTAGGCTACCCGTTGGGTGAGAAATCCAAGAAGGTGAGACACATACACACATGGCTGACATGCACTCACACACACACACGAGTGGCTAAGGGAAAGTCATTCCCTCATTACAACTTCCCATCAAACCATACCAAAGTTATACCTCTTGATAACTTTAATAAGGTGCCACATAAAAATGAACTTTGAGTTTCATGAGACAAGCAAAACTTTGTATGCTTGGAACTCATGAACAAACAAGATGGCTCCATAGACATGCAAGTTGTATTATGCAAGGTGGCCATATAATAGAAAAAATGCAAATGCAAAATGTAAATAATGTTCAAGGGAGTCATGCTTAGTTCATGCAAGGTGTTAACTTAGGGAACATTGTGCCTAATGTTTCCAAGAGAGGACCAATCAAAGAATAAAATATTCACAGCCTAGGGGATGCAGTGTGTCATATGAAGCCACTAAGAGGAGTGTAATATGCTAAGATATATCATGCTATTGAAGGACATCACACCCAACATTTGTCAACACAAAGTGAAAGACACATTGTGTGAAATAAGAAGACTACACAATGAACCATGAAAAAAAAAATGCAAAAGAATAACACCAATGTATGCCCCCACTTTAAAGAAATTGCTAAACATCATGCTGTGAGAAATTACTTTAAAGTAGCAACTAATAAACGTAAAAAAGAAGACATGAGAGCTAACTTGGAAATCCCTATTCCAAATCATATGTTTCCAAATAAAGCTACATCATGCAAAGGAAAAAGAAAATCCAAACACATTAGGGATCTATGGATTTGGGGTCAGTATGTTCTTGCTACACTAATTTTAGAGAGCTCAGAACTATCATCATTCCCCAAATACACATAAAACTAGAAGAATGACACAAAGAGAGCGAGAAAAAAGAAAAACGTTTCAGGTCAACATGGAAGGGACATGGATGTCTTGATGCCTTGCATCATCCCCAAAAGGAAAACACAAGACAAATGAAAAAGATAAAGAAAAAGTTTTGGGTCAACATGGAAGAGACATGAATGTCTCAACGCCTTGTGTCATACCCAAAAGGAAAACACAAGACAAAAAGATAAAGAAAAAGAAAAGCTTTTGGGTCAACATGGAAGAGACATGAATGTCTCGACACCTTGCAACATCTCCAAAAGGAAAACACAAGACAATAGATAAAAGAAAAAAGATGTAGGACATAGAGAAGAATGAAGGTACAAATAGAGGAATGTCATAAAGAGAGAGAGAGATACATCAAATAGAACATCATGGGGGGATCACATTATGCACATGCAATCACACAAAAGAAAAAGAAAAAGAACTAATGAAAAAGACTAGTAAGGAACATGTGAGTCAACCTGAAGCAGGTCATCTGCATCCCAATCTCAATTTGTATAAGTGGAAGGTGGACAACTAGCCTAAGGGACAATGACAAATGCATTACTAGGACAAGGCTATCTACTTCTTGCCCCCATTGAGTGAAAGACTAGAATCAATAGAGGTAGGTGATGGGAAAGATCATGTAATAGTGAGAATAGAAGAATCTATAACTATTACATGATAAGGGGCTAAGGGGCCCCTCTTTAAGGGACTATTTCTATAATATCAAGCCTTTTAAGATCATCGGTACTATGTCCAAGAATTTGATGATATCGACAGTGTGATGTGTTTGTGTTCTTAGGATTTGGTTTTTGGTCTTCTTGTATGGGAGGTAATTTAATCAATCATCTATGTAGAAGTATCTGTAAATTCCTTTCAATGTCAGTTGGTGGATAAGGGAATTGAAGTTTCTTTAGTTTGTAGGCTCTTTTATGCTTACTAGATTCACCAATTTCTCGAATTGAATGTTGAGGAGGGGGACCTACGACCATCCTTTCATCTATATCATTGTTTGTTTCTCTTTAGGAAGTAGGAAATTCATATCAAGAGGAGGATCTTGATATCCTAATCCTTTTTTGTTTTCAATTGGATTTTCTCTAATTGGTGAATTTCATGTTCACTTGTTGTATCACATCCTTGTTTTCTCAAGATTGTGAATCCTTTTCCATATTTGTCTTCTAGGTTGATGGGAGTATCTATCACTTTGTCAACATAGAATGGTTGAGTATTTTCTTGCTTAGAGGAACTAAGTTCACCTATTGTAGGGAACTTAGGTTTAATTCTTGTCTTAGTTTTAGGATGGAAGTACCCAAACATACCATGTGATGGTATTATAGGGGGTGTTGGTTGTTTCATTGATGGATAAAAGGATGCATTAGCTTCAAGGTTGTTAAGGCAATCATTTAGGAACCTATTCATGTTGTCATCATCTTCTCTAATGATGTCAACATCACAAGGAGGACATGCATTAGGAGTTGAGTGAGCATGAGTAAGTTCAATTTCGCTAGGTTCATTTCTAAAAGTACAACTTACACATCCACAAAGGATTTCAAAGACATATAAAGCTTACCAAAGCACATATCTATGATGCAAATTTCAGATTCTAGACTTTTGTAGATGGAATTTTGAATTTAAGCAATGCACAAGATGGACTAATGTAAACTAAATGCAATGAATTGAATGAAACAAAAAGTATGCATACTGGATCAGAAAGGTAAGAATAGAAAACAAGAGCACACAAATAGTGCTTTAAATTCCATGAAATGTAGTACAAAAGCTCCTCTAGGACTGATTCGCCCAAGGTGGCGAATGAGTCCCAATGGGGATTTTTTTTCAAAATTTTCAAAAACATTTAGTTGATTTTTGTTTTTTTTATGTTGTATGATCTATATCTTAAGTGAAAATGAAGATTTTGTTTGATTTTCAGTGGAATGAGATGTAAAAATGTAGGCTATATGAACTTTCACCAATGCAAAATTTGAAACCCTAGAATGTCAATTAACTAATGCAAGCAAGATCTAGGATAATAATGCACTCCAGATGATCATAATTATGATGTTATAAATGTAGGTTCACCAAAATAAAACAACTAAAAAATGGGGTTGGATGCTTTCATATGGTTTAGGATATAGAGCACACCCACTTTCCAATTATCTCATTGAAGGATAACCCTAGAGATCTCAATGCAAAGGAGAAAGAGATCTTGGAATAGGGTTATCCTATGAGCTAAGTGTAAACTAATGAAGGGTTCAGCACCAAGTTAAGGCTTGGAAAGACAAATGCAATGCAAGATGTAACACTAAGCCCTAATTCAATGTAATCTTTCACTAAATGACCTAAAAGTGAAAATGAAACAGAAAAACAAGCTATAAAATTAAATGTGTGCACCTAGGAATCAGGAAATGACTAGAAGGAGATCTAAAATGCTAGAAATTTTAGCTTTAATGCTGACTAGGACTCATTCACCAATCTGGGTGAATAAGTCCAAAAGCTAGGTTTTTGTGTAGGAACAAGAATCTGACAAATGGGTATCTGAATATGCAAAAATCTTAATTTTGACCAAAACTAAGACTCATTCACCAGAAGTGGTGAATCAGTCTAGTTAGGGTTTTTTGAAACTTTGGGATTTGAATCTGTTCTTCTCATTCTGCCCAGTCTTCTTCTTTATATTTTCATATATGAATCTCTATAAATCAACATGTAGGTGTTCTCCAATATTATCCAATGCTTAATGATAACTTTGACAACTTTTTCCAAACTTTATCCTCAATGAGTCTTCAATCTAAACCTACAAATCACACACAAAAGAGAGGGAAAGATATTTTGTTAGTTTATAGGGGGTTTCCTTGGTCAAACCCCTTTTTGGTAATCAAACCTTGAAATATAATTAAATAGGAATGGAGAATGATGAATGAACAAGATATGATGTTGCAACTCACCAAACCCTAGCAATGAACTGCTACAAACATGTATGAGGTGGCTCCAATGGATGTAGATATTGACTCTTGCTTGAAGGTGATAGATCTTGAATGCAATGCTTGATTGAATCATGAAACCCAACATCACAATTGTTAGCTCAAAAAAAAACATGATGCATGAAACCTTTGACATGATGCTTGATGCTTGAATGATGCTCTAAAATGCTTGATAATTTTCCCTTGAATGCTCTTTAATGCTTTTGTGAACTCAAACTTTCTATAAGCATGAATACTTGAATCCTTGGGGTGAAAATGAGTGATAGAAACTTGTATTTATACTTAATTATGCAAGAATTCCCAAAATTACAACACTACAAGCCAACATCAAATCTAGGAGGATAAAATCCCACCAAAACTTTGAATTAGTTTTAATTTTGGGCCACATGGGACTCATTCACCCAAGGTGGTGAATGAGTCCCATTAGGCATAATTTATGGAACCATTTTAAAAAATTATTAGAAAGGTGTGAAAATAGGCTTGGGACCCAAAAGCCTAGGTGGGACTCATTCACCCAAGGTGGTGAATGTGTCCGAGATCACTAAATTTGGGCCCATTCAACCTGAAACACTTGAATTATGATTGGATATCGATTTTTGTCAGGATTATCCTCACAAGGATGCATTAAATGAGGCTTGTGGATGTAAAATAAGGCCAATTAAAGCATTAGAAAGCCCAATTATTAATGAAAATCATAGAAAAGTGTGAAAGTGTGTTGCAAAACTTTACAACACTTCAAATAAGGCATGATTAAGGTTTATTTTGATTAAAAAGAGGTTTATTAGGTTCATTTAATTAATAAAACCTTATAAAAGTGTGAAAGTGTGTTACAACACTTCAAAACACTTTAACAAGGTACCATTTATGTTCATTAGTTCACAAGGGCCCAAGACCTAATGTGAATGTACCAAACACATTACAACACAAAATCAAGGCACCACTAAGCTCAGTTCACAAGGAGGGCCCAAACAAGAAAGGAAAAGTAAAAGGGATACTTTTTCCATTGCCACACACACACACACACACACATTATTTATCACTATATTATGTTTATAACAATATCTAGTGTGAAATCACTTTCAAGCAAAGAAGCAACTTTTATTATTATTCGAATAATAGTTTTTAAGTGAAGTGATTTCCTTATCCTTCAAGCATGCCATTTTTTAATGCATACATATATGTTTAATCATGTGTTATGATTTTCTTTTCAACTTCTTAAAAAACAAGATCAAAATAGACAATTAAAATAACAAATCACATGTATATCATTCCACAAGCCTACTTTTCAATCATTGAATCATTTTGAATCAAATTAATATAATCTCCTATATGAAATTTCAAATACAAACATCATGTCATTTTGTGGTGTGTGCACCCATATTCCATAAAGCTTATCATTCAATCTGGCTAAACAATCCTACCTCAACCATGTTCTTGTCCTTCAACATGTTTTCCTACATTTGCACACACTTGCACTTACATAGTTCATCAGTAACGTTCAATCATGATAAAGTATATGATAGTTCAAAAGATCACATGGTCAATAGATGGCCAACTTCTTCCAAACATTTCAAAAATATCAAATTTTCATTCAACATATTGAATTTCCTCAATAATCCAATTTATCATATTTTAAATTTAAATGCAATAAAAATTGGGTTATGACATCCTTCCCCTCTTGGAAGAGACATTGTCTCGATGTTTATTTAATCAAAATTAGAGCATATATGTTTATCTCAACATCATATCATATTGTTTTCCAAACTAAAACATTATAATATTCAACCCAGAATATTAAAAAAATTATCATGAGTCTCTTTCTAAGAAAGCAAATGTGGGAAGGAGTGTTCTATTTCTTCTGCATCCTCCCAAGTAGCACTATCTTCTGAATACTTGTCCCATTGGACCTTAAAATGAGCAATATCTCTACACTGCAACTTAACATTGCATCTATCTAGGATTCTAATGGGCTCCACTAGCACTACTCATGGGTTTTGTACCTACAAGGATTACCAATCGAGCACATGAGCTACATCAGGATGGTATGGCTTAAGCAAAGAAACATGAAATAGATTATGAATTCGAGCCAAAGCAGGTGGTAGAGCAAGTCTATAAGCAACTGGGTTCATCACTTCCAAGACTTCAAACAAACCCATATATCTCGGGGCTAACTTGGAAGACTTTCCAAAGGAAATGGAACTTTTATGAGGCCTAACTTTTAAGAAGAATTTATCCCCCACCAAAAACTGTCTAAGAGTTTTGTTCTTGTTAGCGTAACTCTTCTATTGGTCTTTCACCTCCTTCAGTCTGCTCTTAATAACTCTCATTTGTTCTTCCATGTCCTTGAGCATTTCAGGTCCTACTATGATCTTGTCTTCCAATCTTTCCCAACTGATGGGTGTACGACACATCCGACCATAAAGATCTTCGAACGGTGTCATACCTAGAGATGTGTGATAATATTTGTGAAACCCTACATCACAAATGTTAGCTCAAAAATAAACATGATGCCTGATAACTTTGACATGATGCTTGATACTTGAATAATGCTCTAAAATACTTGGTAATCAACTCTTGAAGGTTCTTGAATTCTCTTGTAAACACTTTTATGCTCTTGTGAACTCAATTTTTCTATAAGGAATGCTCTCATTAAAGTCTTAGGTGAAAATTAGTGAAATAACCTTGCATTTATAATTGTTTATGCCAAATTCCTCAAAATTACAACACTACAAGCCGACATCATATCTAAGAGAATAAAATACTACCAAGAATTTGAATTTAATTTAGGTCTAAGCTAAATGAGACTCATACACCAGTTGTGGCATATGAGTCCCATTAGGCTGATCTTGGGACACATTTTCTCAGAAATGCTTAGATTAGTGTGAAATCTAGATTGGGGCCCCGAAACCTAGGTGGGACGCCCAAGGTGGCTTATGAGTCCTAGATCATTGAATTTGGTCCATACAATCCAAAAACACATAAACTATGATTGGATGTTGGTAAATTTTGAGATTAATCTCGGAAAGATGCATTAATTAAGGCTCGTGGATGCAAAATAAGACCACTTAAAGCATTAAAATGCCCAATTTATTAATAAAACCCTAGATTAGTGTGAAAGTGTAAAGGTACACTTTACAACACCCTAAATAAGACACAATTAAGTCCATTTAATTCACAAGGGCCCAAACAAGTGTGAAAATGTAAAGGGCTACATTTTCCTACATTACAAGTACAATTGTAGGTTATCTATGGAATTTCTAACCTTGACAATTGGTCCTTGGTTGTTTTCTCATTTTCACAATCAATATAATAATTGGATGAATATTAGGATTAGGGCGTATTATGTACACCTTTCAAATCTAGCAAAACAATTTACTTATTTAATATTCATACTACTATACCCACATGAAAAATGGTGCCCCTTCTAAGGTGACACTCCATTTCCATTTGTAATTAGTTGTATGATGTGTGTAAGAGGAATATATGTCATTGTAAGATGTAAGATCATGTAAGAGCATGAAAGAGTGGGGTTACAAAGATTGCTTGTAAGAGCATCTTTGATCAAATATTATTAGCATGTGTAAGTGCATTACTTAAGAAACTAGATGTAACAAAAATGGGTTGCCCAAGTTGGTAGGTGGAATATTTGGCTAAGGGATTATTCTTACATATTGGGAGTTGCATTTTATTCATGGATTGTTCGCCCATCAAAATGCACACACAAATTAGGTTCCTTATTTTAGCACATGGTTTTTGAAATCACTTGTGGTTTCCAACATCACCCTTTGTCCATATATTGGATTCTTAGGATGGAAGTTTCCATGTGCAATTTAATATAGGGCTATGTTTCCATTTTTCTCCAAGAATGGAGTGTAGACAATTGCGAAACACAATGAGCTTAAGATTATATTATAATAATTTATTATTGAATAATATATTGCTTTTTTTCTTTGGTGGAAATTTGTTTCTCTTGATAGTAGTTTCCCAAGGTATAGTTGGTGTTTCTTCTTCTTGTAGTTTTTTCATTCTATCATTTCTCATGTTCTATTTTCATTATTTCTTCTTTGTAAGTGTAATTTATAAGTTGAAACTCTAGCAATTTTTTGTTAGATTGTGAAGTTGAACCTTTCCTCATTGGATTGAGTAGGAATAAGCATATCTCTCGCTTTGAGTTAACATGAAATATAACACATATAATGTGTAAATAAAAAACATTAAAACTAGCAAATAAATTTTTGAGTCTGTTAGTCCCTACCAACATCATTCTATAGGTACTCTAGGCTAACTTGCTATAATTGTTGAAATCAACATGTTTGACTCCTAGGTAATGTCAAATTAGGTATTGGATATAGTGAATGGTCAAATCATAGGATAGGTCACTTAACAAGAGTAGACAATTCTTCTACACTTTAGAATTTACTAGACAAGGGAGGGTATCAAAGGAGATGTTGCAAAAAAATTAAAATGAATTAAAAATTTCAACACAAATGTAAGTTATATCTTATGTGTGAAGATAAATGAAGATAATCTAATTAATTATCACTAATTACCCTTCATACTTGTTCACTCAAATTTATTAACCATGATCTTAAGATCATGTCAATCAACAGAAAAAAAAAAAAAAATTACAATAAAAAGTATTACATTAAAATATCAATAATATACCATGCTCATTTTTCTTTTATGATAAGAGTGCCTTATACAATGATCGATAGATTGCAATATCAATTAGAGTATTTCTTCTTTAAAAAAAAATATATTAACGTTGAATTGCTTTTATTCTTTGATGACTTGTACAGGTATTGGTCCGCCGCAACAGCCGATGCTCAGATAGAAAAGACTAACCAAGTATAAGAGATATAAGAGATTCTCTTCACTTTGCCGTTGGTCTGGAAACTGGTCGACGAGTAAGAGATATACAACTGCAAACTGTTCGACAAACTACCTTTCGTTCTGAGCAATCGCCTTTCGAGCTACTTGACTTTAAGCCAGGTAACACCCTCTGTTTAACCATTAAGATTGCATTTTAAAATAGTTTCCTTTAGTTGGGAATCGGGATGTCAGTGTTATTTCTAACCTTTCTATTTTTCTTCCCTTTTCACAAAACCGAAAACAGTGGGTATTGAAAGCGAAGTTGCAAAAGTGATGGAGCTGTTGGATATGGAAGGCACCGAACCAGCACTTGCCGTTGTTTTATGCGGATTTGGAGGTGTCGGAAAAAGTACACTGGCTGCTTCAACTATTCAGAGTTTGAACTGGCCCAAACTCAAGGCTTCTCCAGACTTCAAATTTTCCAGTGTGAAAATAAACCACAATTCTCCAAATATAGAGTCCCACATCATCGACCTCCAACAATACATTATCACTGATATTGGAGGAAAAAAACTCCAGTTGCGAAGTTCCGATGATGGGCGAAACAAGCTCCAAAAGTTCATGGAAAACAAATTCTGCTTTCTTTACATCGACAATGTCGTTGACAAAGAACATATTGGGCAGCTTTTACCCAAAGATTTGTTGTGGTTCAATAAATCAAATATGTCCGCGGAGAATTCGGAGAAGCAGAAAACAAAACTGAGGATACTCGTAACGTCCAGGGAAAAGAATCTGAAACCCAAATTCAATATCAACTGCAATGAATATGAAGTGCATGCTTTCTCTGATGGAGAGGCCGAGCTCCTCCTGAGAGAGACAATCTTCTCATCACAAGGCCAATTCAGTCTCAACTTTGATGAAAGAAGTCTTGTAAAAAATGTGGCCCGAGCATGCCGAGGTGTTCCGCTAATCTTGTCTGTCTTCGGCAACCACTTAAGAGCGGAAAGAGAGGAAGGACCAGAAAGAGCGGAACGAAGTTACAGGGAAGCCCTTGAAGCTCTTCGAGAGGGAAACCTCGATAGCTTCACAGATGAAGATATTAGTGGAAAGCTCTTTTTTGTTTTTCGAAAAATGAGGGAGGAAGAAGATAAAAATGCATTCCTTGACATTTGCAAATATTATAATGGTTGGGAATGGAATCTTGTTGGCAATATTGTAGACCTTTCTAGACTTGAGTCTCTACAGAGGAGAATGTTGATAAACAAAAGCGACTCAGGAAAAGTCATTGTTCATGACATCCTTCGCTTGATGGGAGTGAAGGAGGCCAAACAGACAAGGCTTTCAAATTATAAGGAGTTTTCTGGATTCCTCAAAGATAGTGAGGCAAATCTCGAAACTGTGAAAGGCATCTCCCTTGTCAGTGACAAGTCTCTAACAAAAGTGGAATCAAGACACTTGGATGCCGTATGCCAGTCGTTGAGAGTACTAATGATAGGAGACTGGGTAAAGATTGATGGGCCTCCTTCCAATAGGGTTTATAAAAATTTGAGATATCTCAGTGTAGGGATTTGATTGATTTTCCATTTCAAGATGCTTCGCAATTGCAGAAGCTCACGGTTTTCTTCAACAGGTCAAAGCACGGCATGAATTTGCCTCAGGTAAAGGAGAATTCTTTAAATTAGATATAATAAAACAACTAGGACATTAATTTTTTGGATCAATGTTCGCCATAAGATTTCTAAAATATGTGTAATGAAATAAATTTATATACAGAATTTACAGTTTGTAAAATTACTGCTTTATTATATGGTATTACTTAATTTTGGAAGGCGTTAACTCATTCTATTCAACACATTGCGACAATGATGGTAATAACGTGATTTTTTTGCACATAGCTTCCACGGAGTCTGAGAGTAATCTCTCAAGAAGTAGCTGCTCCGGACTGCCATTCGTTTGAAATACTTCCTTTGCAAAGTCTGTCTTCTTTGCAAAATTTTACGGTGAAAACAACGCGGAAATCAGTGCAACTTCCAAAGGAATGCCATCTTCCTGCATCTCTAGTAGATCTCCAATTGAATTATTCAAGTCAGCTACCGAAAGATTTCAGCAATCTGACTGCTCTTGAGCGCTTGACTCTCGATAAATGTGACTTGGAATCTTTGCCTCAAGGATTCGGAAAACTCAAGAAATTGAAGCATTTGAGCATGGAAGACTGCACAAGGTTGACTTCCCTGCCGGAAGAACTTGGGCTGCTATCTTCAATGACTTGTCTGAGGCTGCGCGGATGCACGCTTCTCGAAAAGTTACCTGTTGACCTACGAAAGTTGAGTGCAATGGAAGAGATGACCATGGGAGGGTGTGAGAATTTGAGGGAACTACCTCAAGGCTTTGGCGGATTATCTTCTCTCCAAAAACTAGACTTAACTGGATGCATCAGCTTGCAGCGACTGCCAGAAAGCTTTGGAAAGCTTCCAATTGAGTCGCTTACTCTCCATTCACTGCCGAATTTAGATGAACTTCCGGAAAGTACTGGAAATATGCCATGTCTTACTCATTTGAAATTCAGATCCTGCGACTCATTAACCACTCTTCCCGATAGCTTTGTGCAGTTGAGCCGTTTAGAGACCTTGGTAATTAATGATTGCAATATGCTTGTAGCGCTTCCCAAAGACTTTGGCCGGCTCAGTTTCTTGAAGGAGATGAGCGTGAGACGCTGCCCTAAACTGGAGGAGCTGCCTCATGGGTTTCAAGCACTGCCCGCCTTAAAATCCTTCTTATTGCTAGATTGTGGCAGCTTACTGAATCTTCCGGCAGGGTTCGGGGAGCTCATATGTCTGGAATCCTTAAGTCTACTTTGCTTGTTAATCTCAAGTCTTCCTGATGGATTCGGGAAGCTCAAAAGATTAGAGAAGCTAAACATAGGTTCATGTCACAAACTAGAAACATTGCCAGATGATTTTGGAAGTTTGACGTCTTTGACCGTGTTAAGGTTGGCTGCATGTCCCAATTTGGACGGACGAGCAATGGAAAGAATAGTGAAATTAAAGCTTTGTTGTTGGGCAGTTATTGATAGGAGCCATAAATTGATTAAGAGGTGGCAAGAAATGCGAGAGGAAGAGGAATATCCTATGTTGGTATCGGTTGGTATCGGAATGTATTATATATTAGCGGAAGGGATGGTTTGTTATGTGGTAAGCCATTCTTTACTTTTCTTCCCTGCGTTGTTTGTGACATGGGATTCTCTTTGAAATCTGCGTTGTGTGCAGGACGAAGAGGAGGTGTGTCGCGCAGCGAGAGTGGGTTTGTTGGGTGCGAGGTGCATACAGCTGGACAGCACTACACAGCAATTGATGGAGAGCTCGATTTCCGTTTTGTTCGAAGTGGACACAATCGTGGCAGTGATCGGCCTTCCTGTCCACATGGAAGATCATCACCGTCGGCTTATAGAACGACTTGTAGGGGTGACGATGGAAAAAGCAAAGATGGCTTCTACAGGACGCCTGCAAATTGTTTATTTGAAGAGAATAAAGCAGAAGGGCGAAACAACAGAAAAAGAAAAACAAGAAGAAGAAGACTGTTTCCAACAAATTTTAGTGTCGATGCCCAAAGGATCATGTGCCATTCCTTCCACTGACATGAGGTGCCATCGACTCATTACGTCCACTCTCTTTGAACGTAGGAGAGATAATTACACTGCTGACAACAAACTTTGCTACTGCATGCTGAAAATGCGGGTAGATGATAAAGGAAATAAAATCTTGCAGTTAGATAATTTTATTAGAGAGGATGACATTTCAGGAGAGGCTCTCCACAGCTCAGAAAGCGTGTCTGAAGAACATGTAATTTCCAATAGCATTGGAAATTTTATAGAATCTATATGTGCAGGAAAGCTTCCTGAAACAGTTGGGTTATCTGAATCTCCGCCCAAAGAAAGTATGTTTACAGAGCTCCTTCAAATATTGAAGGAAAACAATACAGAGCACCTCATCGACAGCAAACTGAACAAGGTAATTTCATAATATAATAAAACTATAAGATATTATTTTTATTTAAGTATATACAAATATAAATTTGAAGCAAATTGATATTTACATATACGTAACACAATCGCTAAAACATGTATTAGCTGTGTTCAAAATGAACGTCAAATGTGTCCAATTGATGTAATTTGTTGTACCTTGCATGTTTCAGGTAGAGTTAGATCAACTAAAGGGACATGTGGTGGGCATCTTTATATGTGACCGAAACACTCATGAATATATAAAATTTCAACAGGTCTATAAAGAACTCAGGGATAAAAGTTTCAATTTTGAAGTTCTTTGGATTCCTCTATCTGAACATGAATTTTATGGGCATGGTACTTATGCAAGGGCTCTTCAAAAAATGAATTAGGTAGCTCTTCCTGATCCTAATTTGGTCAAACTGAAAAGTGGAGAACCACATTTTATTATATCCACATGCATTGTCTTCAATGATGTCCTGGGACGCAAGAGCCTATCCATTTACCAAAAGCAAGATTAATGAAATTGTCTCTACTTTAGAAAGCGAATTCAGCTTAAATTTTTTCTACAAAATAAATTTGGTAAGCTGCATTTTTTTTTAAATGAATTATAATTTTATGTTTTATGATATTTATTATTGATATTATTTATAACATTTTTTTTATATGGTTGCATGTGAGTAAAGAAACAATAAAAAATAAATTGATTTTTTTATATGCTGAACCTCCAAATCAAAATTTAGAAATGAAATCTAAATTAGATCAATTAGCACAACTACATGGTAATTTTGAAATTATATATGTGGGATACTATTTTCTAGAAGAATATGATATACCGACATTCAAAGAAATTTATGAAAATGTGATACAAAAAATGAATTGACCCAAACTCTCATTTGAGGATATGGTTATATTTTGGTATCATTGCAAGTATTTATCTAAAGAAATGGAGGACCAATCAAATGTGATCCCTGAAGAATTCAAAATGCTTCCTAAACTTCTATATATTGAAAAAAGATGGTTAGTTTTACTAGATGCTAATGGCATAGTAACAAGGAGTGCATATGAAGTGGTGAAGATGATGTGTAAAGATAATGATGAGAAAAGAGGTGGGGTGGGTGCTGTAATGAAAAACGAGTTTCTGGAAAGTTTAAAAGTTGGAAAATGTAATGAAATGGTGAAGACATTTTTCAATGATAGAATCATAAACCATCTGAAACATTCACATCATTTAGTAATAGAGGGTAGAACAAGGTGCACATGTGACGTATGTAGTTCTTCTATTATACTTACATGGGACCGGCAAAGGCCCTACATATGTCAACAATGTAATTGGGATTTATGCCCAAAATGTTGGAAATTGTTTGTAAAAAGTCAAGTAAGACTTGTCCTTAACCTAGGCAAGAAATTATAACATTGTATATATTTCCCATTCTCACAAATCTTATGTTTAAGAGATTTAGTCCCGTTGTAATTTGGACTTGGATGGAAACATAATAAATGTGATGTTCATATTGGCTTGGGAGTGCTTGTATAGATAATTAAATATTTAAATTAATTGTAATTATGATTTCAATTATATGTTTATGAATTAATTGATATGGTTATGTTTATAACTAACGAAGTACTTATTTCTAAACAAGGAACTACGTGTTGGAGGAGGCCTTCTTTGAGGTATTCTTGTAGAATCTTGAGTTTTCGCTTTATGTGGAAGTGAAGATTTAGAGATGAATCTTTTTGCAAGAGCTCATACGTTTTATCATAATCTTGTAAGTTGCAGAATTGGCAACGATTTCAAGTTGTTTTAGTACTAGTGATTCCATTTTCTTTTGGTGTCATTCCTTTAAATGCATGCTACTTTTTCCTTCCCTATAATGCCATATTTATCTATAATGAATGTGAATGTTGGCATAGTTAATAGCACACCAAACGCACTCGTCCCATTGTGCATAGGATGCTTTGCCTGCCTAGAATGACTCCCTTTCCTTCTTTTAAATGGATAAAAAAATTGTTGTTTCTGGGAGCCCGATCCTTGCTATTACATTCAATATGCAAGATCATAATATATTTATAGCTTAGTTGAATCTAAAATTAGGTGTATTTGAATTAGATTTTTTTTTGGTTTTTTTAATGATTAGATGTAAATATATTTATATTTCCCTATAATATTTTGAAGGATTATTTTATAACACCTTTAGTTTTGTCTGAATTCAACTATCATTTTGCCTTCACTACTTTTAACTAATCTTTTCTATTTAGTAGATGAATCTGGCATACTATATTTCTTTGTAATTCATTTTGTTTGTGTATTAGAATAGAATGTTATTCAATTGAAGTAGTTATTTTTATATTAAGACACTATAGTGTGAATTCGAGGAAGTTGGCTTATTTTAAGCAATCCAAGAAAAGTAAATAAATATAATCTGGATAAATTTAAGACAAATCTCTTTATGTATGAGTTTAGGATTGACAAGTATCTTTCTATACATCACAAAGGTTTCAATGAATTAGATAAGAATGAATGCCTTGTAAATCATATATTATGAAGAGGAGAATGAAAAAAATAAATTGAAAGGTTATTTAGAAGAAGATGGATTAAAATTTGCATGAGAGTGATTGAAGGTGAACTTTACCTTTTTCCTCTAATAATTATGAATGGATTGTTTTGCATTCTAGAGTAGTGATCAAAGGAGAATATTGGTTCTATATGAAGCCAATTTATAGCTAGAAAAATGTTATGCATTGTCTTTCTATTTTACCAATATCAATTGTTACCTTATTTAATGTTAAGCATTAGGATTTATGTATACTACTTGCCCATGCCATGTATAGTGGTATTTTTCTATAGTTACCTATTGATATAGGTATTATAAATATAATTTTTGGGTTGTTTTGGTTCCATGGTGGACTATTGTAGTTATCAATCCACACTATGCCATACAAAGGTAAATTTGATAGTTTCAATCCAAATTTATAAATAATATCTATGGCTTCTCCAAATGTAATGACTAAAATCATATACATTACACTTTTTCCATAACAAATTATGCATATTTTAGTGTTAGTCTTCATAGCATGTTCCTCAAAGTCATTTATCTTATCCTTGACGTCCTTGCAAATCTAAGTGTCACAATTTTTGTAATGTCCCCGTCTCAAGCCTGATCTTTTCAGTGACTGTTGGCCTATTCCGGAGACCCGTAGGCTAGTTGGAAGGTAAAATTAGGGTTTCCTATTTTGATGGAAGTTCTTGCTCGGAGTTGGTTGTTTCAATGGTGGATTCTTTCTGGGTTTTCAGAGAGCTTCATAGTGGTATGTTCTTCTGGGCATTCTGAGCATCTTCAGGAATTTACTATTTTTAGTAAATTCTATTCCAGGCAGTAAATAGGTTGGTCTTAGGCAGTTGACTTTCCTCTTCAGCTGATTCAATTGGCGTATTCAAATTCTAGCCTCGGGATGCAATTTGAGGTGATAAGTTGAATTATTTTGAAGAAGTTATGTTTAATGTTATATTTTAACATTGACCCTTGGCCTAGCAACTTTACCTTAAGTTGTTTATAAAAGAGGTTCTTTATGGGTGGGCGCCTCATTAAAGGAATTGATTATATTTCTTATTAAAAAATTTATTCCCCAAGCAAAAGTGGACGCCATCTTCAATGAAGGAATAATTTAACAATTAAAAGTCAAAATTGCAGCTAGAAGGAAAGGATGCCATTGGTTGAAGGATTAGGGTTTGACTCTTAAGAGAAGGTTAGGGTTTCGAGAAGAGTCAACCGAAAATTATAAAAGGAAGACTTTGATCCTCAATTCATTATCTTTTGTCTACAGGAATGTTATGCTGCCGGATTGGCTGTGGGATTGCTTCAGGGAATGAAAGCCTCCTAGCTTGGCATTGCTTCTCGCTTGCAAGATAGCGAATAGTGGTGATATAGTGTAGTTTGAGTGATTTGTAGTGAAGTCGGTGCATTGTAGTCAGTGTTTGGTATTGTAGATCAGTTTATGCATATTAGAGAGATTCTGGAATTACATTTTTATCTACAACAGATTGATGTTTTTATTCATAAGTCCAAAAATACAAAAAAAGTCATTATGGGTATTGTCTAAATCTATGTGTTTGTAAGGGGCGACTCATTTCTCCAAGTTGCAGATTTTTTGGAGAAGCTTTGAATTTTTAATGTGAAATCGCCCTTCTTGCTGGGCCGTACTTTCCAGATTTGCCTTGGGATTGGTGCATTAAATACATAGAGTCTTTTGTTTAGCTTTCAGTGTCCTATCTTGGTCGCCATCTTATTAGGGTCATATTGCATTTCGTCTCGTGAAATTTGAATGGGTTTGGAGTGAGTTATGAGTAAAATTGTGAGTTTCAGGGCTGCTGTTCATGCATAAGAAAAACAGGACTATCATAAATCAGTTTGTGAAGTTGGTCCTATTAATTACAGTTTCGGGTCTAATCTTTATTATTTAGTGAAGGAAGTTATATTTAATATTGCAGCTCTCTCTAACTCTCGATTCACGATCATAGCAAGGCATTATCTTTTATATTGTAAGCTGACAGTAGTACTGACAGCCGTTCTTAATCTTGCTTTATCATGATTTGTAATGCTCATCTTTACATTCTGTAATCGCATTTGTATTTCATTTATCTCCGCCATATGGTCGCCTCATCTCCGTATTGGATTGAGTAGCACATACTTGGTGTTGAGTTTTCTTTCAGTTTACTAGATGATAAGGACCCTCTGACCACATGCTTGTCATTCACTGACACATTACTTGGTTAGAGTTCCTGTACCAGCATTTCCATTAAGATCCTTTGACCATATGCTCACCATCACTGGCACCATTCTTGGTTAGATTTCCTTTCGCTTTGTTCTGCTTTTCAGATCCTCTGACCAATGCTCACACCTTGCTCACATCGGGATCCTGGTGTACATTCTGGTTAGAGTTGCTTCAACATCGTTTTGGTTTTGGGCTAACCTTAACGGGTGTGTATTGTTTGTAACTAGCAACTGAAAAATGAAAAAAAATTGGCTTGGTATATTTCAATGGTATCAGAGCCAAGATCTTGCCATCCTATGAACAAACTGTTTATGAGTGACAGAGAAAAGAGGTACATTGCAAGGGAAGACAAGAAGGTTGGAAAACAGTTCCAGCCCTATCAGGCTCCAGAAGGTCAGACAGCTTCAAAAGTCTTGAGGGCTCATTGGGAGTCTTCTCAGGAAACAGACATGGCAGAAGGTGAGAGATCAGTTGGGGGTAACGAGAGGGTTACCAGCAACATAGATGATAGTGGAAAGGGAAGAGAGAGATCCATCAGTCCGGGACAGAGATTTGAAAGAAAGATGGATGCCTTAATGGATATGGTATCGCTCATGATGGGGAAAGTGGGCCAGAACACCATTCCATAGAACAACACTGGGCATAGAGGAGAGCATAGTGCTTCCAACCAACATGATGGACATGCTGCTCAGCATACTTCAAACAACACATATATTTCTTCCAGGCCATTCAAACCCACCTTCTTGGCACCTGTAAACACTCAGCCAGATCCTGAAGAAAATGCTTCATTCGTGGAGCAGTTGAGGCTTGGCCGTGTGGAGTATGATTCTCTCCCTAACGACATCAAGATGGATATGTCCTATAATGACTTTATGGATCATAAAAGAAAGAATAAAGGACAAGGGAGACATTATGAGCAAAGAAGAACACCAGTGCAAGGGGACTTGTATCAAGCTATCAACAAGGTTATACTTCCACACTATGATGGGAGTGATAACAGTTCAGCCTGAGCTTGGATACAGAAGCTGGATAACTATCTAGCTCTCAGACCCATGGCAGAAGAAGAGGCGATCAAGTTCGCTACGTTACACCTTGATGGGGTGGCACACGAGTGGTGGTACCATGGCCTAGTTACCTTGGGTCATCGGTCTATCACAACTTATGATGAGTTCACCAATAGGCTCATTGAGAGATTTGAGAAAAAGGATCCTGAAATTCATTTCAGAGAATTGGCGCAGTTGAGGCAGTATGGCACAGTTGATGCCTACATAGCGGAGTTCCAGAGACTCTCAGTCATGGTCACTGGAATCACGGAGAGGCGATTGGTGATCCTTTTCAGTGAAGGATTGATGGAACCACTCAAGGGATGGATTAAAGCTTTTGATCCACCCTCCCTACAGGAGGCCATGAAGAAGGCAAGAAACATGGAGTGGGCTGCTCCTAAGGCAAAGTTTCAATCCAATCCACCCTTTCACAAAGGGGATAAAGGAAAAAGACCTCATCAAAGACCTCCTTCGAGACCTCAGCACAAGGAGTTCAAACAGCATAATCCTCATGTCACAAGATTGGATCCAGAGACAGTGAACGAACTCAGAAGAAAGGGGTTATGTTTCCGGTGTAGGGAAAAATGGTCTCAAGATCATGTTTGTCCAAAGGGAGTTAAATTTAATCAGATTGAGTACTGTTCAGCTGGTGAAAGTGATTCTGATTTTTCAGACCAGCAATCTGATTTTGAAGATACTGAAATGGAAAGAGTTCCAGAAGAGTCTGAAGATGAAAAAGAAAGTGGAGTTATTTTGGCTCAACTTTCGAGCTTTCAAAGAAATGAATCCTTCAAGGTTCGAGGGATGATTAAGGGGCAGCGAATAGTTGCTTTGATTGACACTGGGGCAACACATAACTTCATTGATGAAGTTGTGGTGGCAAAGAAGGGGCTGCAAATAGAAGAGTTTGAAGGCTTCAAGGTCATGGTTGCTGATGGATTCCACATCTCATGCACCAAGAAGATCTCAAACATGACTATGCAATTGGGAAACTATGAAGTCAAGGACGACTTCTATGTGGTTAACATTGGAGATACGGATGTCGTTTTAGGCATTCAATGGCTGCGTTCACTGGGAGAGATCTCCTTAAATCTGCAAACTATGGAGCTTAAGTTTCAATCCGATGGGAAGAGGGTAGTACTAAGAGGAATGTCCAATGGGGGTCCTCGGGTTGTGTCATTCAAGAGAATGGCAAGGCTGGTTCATCATGATCAAGTTGAGTGGGTTGCAGAATGTATGATCCTTCCTGCTAGTCCGGTTGACACTAAGAGAGACTATCCTCCTGATGTGCAGTCTTTACTCACAAAGAAGAGCAAGGTATTTGCTGATTTACCTCCTGGACCACCACCTGAACGGGGTTCGGAGCATATCATAGAGCTCAAGGAAGGAGCTAAACCAATTATTACAACTCCATATCGGTACCCTAAGAAGCAGAAGGATGATATTGAGAAAAATATTTAGGAACTCTTGGAGATGGGTTTCATTCGCCCAAGCAAGAGCCCCTTTGCTTCAGTAGTGGTTCTTGTGAAGAAGAAGGATGGTACCATGCGCATGTGTGTGGACTATCGTGCTTTGAATCAAAGCACCATCAAAAACTGATACCCCATTCCACGGATAGATGAGCTCATTGATGAGCTACATGGAGCCAAGTTCTTTTCGAAGATCGATTTGAGATCGGGCTACCACCAGATTAGAATGAGGGGATCTGATGTTGAGAAGATAGCTTTCAGATGCCACTATGGCCACTTTGAGTTTCTAGTCATGCCATTTGGGTTGACTAATGCTCCTGCTACCTTCCAGTCATGTATGAACCGAGTTTTTCAGAAGCAGTTGAGAAGGTTTGTGTTAATATTCTTCGATGACATTTTGATTTTTAGTAAGACCTGGGAGGATCATCTCAAGCACTTGGAGGAAGTGCTTAGCATCCTGGAATCGGAGAGCTTGTTCGCAAAAGCATCCAAATGTGAATTTGGAATGGAGGAGTTACTGTACCTTGGTCACATAATCAGTGTTGAGGGAGTGAAGGTGGATCCTGAAAAGATCAAGGCAGTAGTTGATTGGCCACCCCCTGAAAACTTGACTCAGTTGAAAGGTTTTTTGGGTCTTTGTGGTTTTTATCGGAGGTTTGTAAAAGGTTACTCACAGAATGCTGCTCCTCTTACTGATCTCACCAAAAAGGGAGCTTTTTGTTGGTCAGAAAAGGCTCAAACTATTTTTGACAAGTTTAAGAAGATCATGAGTTCTTGTCCGGTTCTGGCTATCCCGGATTTTTCCAAGCCTTTCGAGCTACAATGTGATGCATCCGGTGAAGGAGTTGGGGCTGTCTTAATGCAAGACAAACATCCTATTGTATTTGAGAGCAGAAAACTGAGGGGTGTTGAAAGAACATACTCTATCTATGACAAGGAAATGCTTGCCATTATGCATGCATTAGCCAAGTTCAGGCAGTACTTGGTGGGAAACAAGTTCGTGGTCAAGACTGATCACAATAGCCTCAAACACTTCATGCATCAGAAGGATTTGAACGAGAGGCAACAAAAGTGGGTGAGTAAGCTTCAAGCTTACGACTTTGACATTGAGTATGTCAAAGGGAAAAATAATGTTGTGGCCGATGCTCTGTCAAGGAGACCCCATCTTAGCTCATTGTGTGAGCTTATTGCGGATTGGAGGGACATGTTGCTTGCTGATTATGCCAAAAATCAGTTTGCAACCAGCATTATTGAGGGTACTTTTCATGATGAAAGGTACAAGGTGGTTGAGGGGTTGATACACTATAAGGGGAGAATCTTTTTGGTGGCTGATTCTAAGCTTAAGAAGAAGATTCTATTGACATTTCATGACATTCCGCTTGCTGGTCACCAAGGATTTTTTAAGACATATAGGCAGATCCGAGAAAGATTTTCTTGGAAAGGATTGAAAGGAGAAGTACAACGCTACATTCAGGAGTGTCCTGTTTGTCAGATGAACAAGAATGAGCATACACTACCAGCTGGTTTGTTGCAACCACTTCCTATTCCCAATCAAAAATGGGAAAGCATCTCGATGGATTTCATCACAGGGTTACCCAAGGCCCAAGGGAAGGATTGTATCTATGTGGTAGTGGATAGGCTAACCAAATTTGCTCATTTCTTCGCCATTACCAGCTCTTTTTCCGCAGCCCAAGTTGTAGATCTATTTTTTCACGAGGTGTTTAGGCTGCATGGGTTGCCAAAGAACATTGTGAGTGATAGGGACAGCAAGTTCCTAAGTACTTTTTGGCAAGAGGTTTTCAGAATGAGTGGTACTGTGCTCACTCCAAGCACTAGTTATCACCCCCAAATAGATGGATAGACTGAAATAGTGAACAAGTGGTTGGAAGGCTACTTGAGAAACTATGTATCAGATTAGCAAAGAGCGTGGGTTAAGTGGCTTCACATAGGGGAGTACTATTATAATTCTTCCTTTCATATGTCAATTAAGATATCTCCTTTCTTGGCTCTCTATGGGTATGAAGCACCTAGCTTTGCCGATTTGGTGTTTGGTGATAGCAAAGCACCTCAAGCCAAGGATTTGTTGCAGCAAAGTCAAGACATCATGAAATCATTGAAGAATAATCTGCAGATTGCACAGAATCAACAAAAGATGTATGCTGATCAGAGGCATGTTGAGCGTTCTTTCGAGGTTGGGGATATGGTTTATCTCCGATTACAACCTTACAGATAGTCTACTCTCAAGAAGAGTGGAGCTGAGAAGCTCAAACCTCGCTTCTATGGGCCATTCAGGGTCATAAGAAAAGTTGGACCAGTAGCTTATGAGTTGGAGCTACCTTCTGATAGCAGAGTACACAATGTCTTCCACGTGTCTTGCCTCAAGAAGGCACTTGGACATAATGTGGTTGCTTCATCACAGTTGCCACCTTTGGATGAAGAAGGACAATTGGTTCTAGTTCCAGAGGAGATAATTGATTTCAGAGAATGTTCTTTGAGGAAAAGAACAATCAGAGAATACTTGGTGAAGTGGAAAAATTTGCCTATGGAGGATGCAACTTGGGAGAGTGATGATGTTTTGCAGCATCCAGGTTTGCAATTGCTTGAGGACAAGCAATCTTGGGGAGGGCAGACTGTAATGTCCCCATCTCAAGCTTGATCTTTTCAGTGACCGTTGGCCTATTTCGGAGACCCGTAGGCTAGTCGGAAGGTAAAATTAGGGTTTCCTATTTTGATGGAAGTTCTTGCTTGGAGTTGGTTGTTTCAATGGCGGATTCTTTCTGGGTTTTCAGAGAGCTTCGCAGTGGTATGTTCTTCTAGGAATTTTGAGCATCTTCAAGAATTTACTATTTTTAGTAAATTCTATTTCGGGCAGTAAATAGGTTGGTCTTAGGTAGTTGACTTTCCTCTTTAGCTGATTCAATTGGCGTATTCAAATTCTGGCCTCGGGATGCAGTTTGAGGTGATAAGCTGAATTATTTTGAAGAAGTTATGTTTAATGTTATATTTTAACATTGACCCTTGGCCTAGCAACTTTACCTTAAGTTGTTTTTTAAAGAGGTTCTTTATGGGTGGGCACCTCATTAAAGGAATTGATTATATTTCTTATTAAAAGATTTATTCCCCAAGCAAAAGTGGACGCCATCTTCAATGAAGGAATAATTTAATAATTAAAAGTCAAAATTGCAGCTAGAAGGAAAGGACACCATTGGTTGAAGGATTAGGGTTCGACTCTTAAGAGAAGGTTAGGGTTTCGAGAAGAGTCAACCGAAAATTATAAAAGGAAGACTTTGATCCTCAATTCATTATCTTTTGTCTATAGGAATGTTATGCTATCGGATTGGCTGTGGGATTGCTTCAGGGAATGAAAGCCTCCTAGCTTGGCATTGCTTCTCGCTTGCAAGATAGCAACTAGTGGTGATATAGTGTAGTTTGAGTGATTTGTAGTGAAGTTTGTGCATTGTAGTCAGTGTTTGGTATTGTAGAACAGTTTATGCATATTAGAGAGATTCTGGAATTACATTTTTATCTACAGCAGATTGATGTTTTTATTCATAAGTCCAAAAATACAAAAAAAGTCATTGTGGGTATTGTCTAAATCTATGTGTTTGTAAGGGGCGACTCACTTCTCCAAGTTGCAAATTTTTTGGAGAAGCTTTGAATTTTTAATGTGAAATCACCCTTCTTGCTAGGCTGTACTTTCCAGATTTGCCTTGGGATTGGTGCATTAAATACACAGAGTCTTTTGTTTAGCTTTCAGTGTCCTATCTTGGTTGCCATCTTATTAGGGTCATATTGCATTTCATCTCGTGAAATTTGAATGGGTTTGGAGTGAGTTATGAGTAAAATTATGAGTTTCAGGGCTGCTATTCATGCATAAGAAAAACAGGACTGTCATAAATCAGTTTGTGAAGTTGGTCCTATTAATTACAGTTTTGGGTCTAATCTTTATTATTTAGTGAAGGAAGTTATATTTAATATTGCAGCTCTCTCTAACTCTCGATTCACGATCATAGCAAGGCATTATCTTTTATATTGTAAACTAACATTAGTACTGACAGCCGTTCTTAATCTTGCTTTATCATGATTTGTAATGCTCATCTTTACATTCTGTAATCGCATTTGTATTTCATTTATCTCCACCATATGGTCGCCTCATCTCCGTATTGGATTGAGTAGCACATACTTGGTGTTGAGTTTTCTTTCAGTTTACTAGATGATAAGGACCCTTTGACCACATGCTTGTCATTCACCGACACATTTCTTGGTTAGAGTTCTTGTATCAGCATTTCCATTAAGATCCTCTGACCATATGCTTGCCATCATTGGCGCCATTCTTGGTTAGAGTTCCTTCCGCTCTGTTATGCTTTTCAGATCCTCTGACCAATGCTCACACCTTGCCCACATCGGGATCCTGGTGTACATTCTGGTTAGAGTTGCTTCAGCATTATTTTGGTTTTGGGCTAACCTTAACGGGTGCGTATTGTTTGTAACTAGCAACTGAAAAACGAAAAAAAAATTGGCTTGGTATATTTCAATTTTCTATTTTTTTATACATTTATAGGGACCTATTATATGTGTTCACACCTAATTTATATATTTATTGTATCTTGTATCTTAATGTCAATTTTATTTTGATTTTCCCCTTTGACAACAATGTGGCTATGTGAACATACACACAATTATGCTATCATCCCATGATAATATTGTTATATGGGTTCCATTTAATGAACAGGTTGGTGATTTTTTTACTTCGTTTATTTTATAACAACCATTCAAGAAAGTTTTGTTAGGTTTATAACCAATATTCCATAACCTATTGATCAAGAATAACAACCTTAATGCCTATTGGGATTTTCCTTCATTTTCTAATTATTGAATTTGAACCACCAAAAAGATGATATGCTAAAATAGAAAGATGATTCCCCAATGAGCTTCTAGGGTTTCTCACCTAGGAGCTCTTGATTGGGAAATGGCTCTCTTTCATCTAGTGATATGCTTTCTGGGTGAGTTCATTCAAAGGATTAAGGGTTGTGAGGTGTGTGATTGTGATGTCTAAATGAACTAATCTAAGTGTTGGAAATAGATAAAATAAACTAAATGATAATGTAAAACCTAAGAACACAACTATGTTGGAAAACACACTATGATATGCAAGTATGTACAAGATAGCCTAAGAAATATACACTAAAGTAAAACAAAAGGTTGGTGATGAAAAGGGTGTGCACCTAGAAACTTGTAGGAGCTGGAAATGTTGTTGAATTTGATGTAGAATCCGAAAGGGACACTTGTGCCAAGTTGGGCAATCTAGTCCTTCTTTGTTCAAATTCTCAAAAACTACTCTAGAGTTTGTTTTGGGAAAAAGGGTATCCAAATTCACCAAAATCTCTGAAAAATAAATTCAGTGGGATTAGGTCACCCAAAGTGGTGACCTAGTCCTCTTCTGAATTTTTATAAATCAAAAGATGGGATATGAGGCCTTTTGTCCAAGTTTTCTGCTCCTCCAGGTGTTCGATCTCGAAAATGCAAAATTTGATCTATGGAGGTCCTCCAAGCTTCAACTAGGGTTTCTTCAATCTTAGAGATCTTGGAAATTTTTTTGAATGATCTTCAAGCTTCCAATGCACCTAAATTTGCAAACACACACAAAGAGAAAGAAGAAATGTTGATTGTTAGAGTATGGGGGCTTGCCTTGGTCAAGCCCCTTTGTAGATAATTAAATCAAATGATGAAATGAAATGAGAAAGCATGAAATGTGAAGAAATATACTTACTTACCTTGCCATGATGGTTGATCTTGAGTTGCAACAATGGAGGATTCAACCCTTGGGTGCTTGAGCAATGATGTCTTGATGACCTAGAATATGAAACCCTAGCTTGCTTGAGAAGAAAGATAGATGAGAGATTGAGAGAGTGTGAGTTGAGAAGAATGAGGGTCTCCAATTGAGAAATTAGGGTTTTGAGGCTTATTTATACAAGTTATACCCTAATTTTCTTGAAATAACACCATATAGGCTGACCTTAGGGTTTTAGAGACAATATCCTGATTTTTTTTTAAGTTAAAATTGAATTTTATGCCACATGGGACTAGGTCGCCCAAGGTGTCGACCTAGTCCACCTGGGCAAATTTCATTGATTTTCGATAATTAAAATGTAACTATTTATGTTTGTCAGGATTGTCTTCATAAAACACATTGAAGTTGGACCTATAAGTGTATTAAGAGGTCATTATGGCATAACAAGGGGTTGATTTGGTGATGACAAGCCTAAGAGAGTGTGAAATTTTTTTACAATGCCTTACAACACTTCAATAAAAGGCTTGGAAAGGCGTAAAAAGAGGCTGAAAAAAGTCCAAAATCCATAGGCAAAGGTCCAAATGAATGAAAAGTGTCACAGTCTACACTTTTTGGCGACACAAAATTTATTATATTTTTTATATTCTAGGTACTGCGGTGCTCTTTTTTGAAATTTCTAGAATTTTCTATATCATTCTTCTATAATTTTGGAGTTGCAAAATTATATATTTATCAATATCAATTTTCTTATTTTGGATCATATTACTGTTCATGGTTGTTCAAGATCTCTACTCTAAGCTTGTATTTTTCAATATATTTTATCTATTCTCTATTGCTAGATAATTATTAGGGAGAACCTTTAATAAAACTAACTCCTCATAATTGTTTGTGAAAGATATCTCTTCATAAAATTCATGATTTGGGTGGTATTAATATTGTTCATCTTTACTATCCTCTCATTTCTACCTCATTTACTATTTCATGTGTAATTCATTCAAATTATCATAGGCTTTTCATTGTGCTTTCTATCTTCTTAAAAGGCTAATGTTCAACTCTTTTACCATTTTGCTTTGAAATTTTTAAATTCTATTATTAGCACTCTTGGATTGTCCATTCTCCACATTTCTACTCTTTACACATAAGATATTTAGCATCTCTATTGACCTTAGTTGCTAAAAGTTCATTCTATAAAAAATGTTCTCTAATTCTCGATGCATGTAAATTCTATCAATATCACTCTCGGATTCTCCATTCTCCTTATTCCTCTTCTTTACACATAAGATATTTAGTATCTCTATAGACCTCAGTTGTTAAATGTGCATTCTATAAGCAATGTTGTCTTCTACTTCTCAATACATGTAAATCCTATTATTAGAGCTCTTGGATTCTCCATTCTCCACATTTCTACACTATACACATAATATATTTAGTATTTCTATAGACCTTAGATGCTAAGTGTTCATTCTGTAAGGAATGTTGAAATCTCTAATTCTCATACAAATTATCTAAATTTTATTCATATTAATATTTGATTACTCAAATAGTTGGAAAGACAAGATAGAGGTTTGACCATTTGGTAAGATCCCTAGTAGTTAACTTCATTCTCTCTATCTAAATTATAACTACTATTGGTGATTCAATTCAATGGACTTATTGTCTTCCTAACTTCAATTTTTTCTAATGAATTTATAGATCACTTCATTTTGTATAATATATATAATTTTGGTTGTTGTTTAGTTATTTTATTATCATCTTCTAGTCTTTTGGTGCATGTTTCCTACCACATTAGAGTAGTTTTTTGTTTTCTATATGTATTATGTAATATTATATACAAAGATCATGATGTACTTGGATGCTAGTGTAGTTACATTGTCATTAATGAAACACACTAGCATCTATACTACAAGTGATTTCTAAGATATTTTTCCAAAATTAGTCACATTCTAGATATTTTTAATATCTTTAACTTTGATAAAATATTTTTCTACTCTCAATAATTCTAAATTTCTTTAATGCACATGTAAGACTAGAATTTCATTTAGGGAATGAATGTAGATTTTAATTAGGTAAAATACATTTACGCCAGACCACTACTTATTTATTTAATAAAATAATATTATTGTTTTTTGTTTCTATAGTAAAATAAAGTCATCCTAACATCATTCAATACTTCAATTTTCATCATCACTAATTAATTAAATATTATTTAATTATTTAATTAATCTACTAATTAATATTGTTTAATTAATATAATTCATTAACAACTAATTTAATTAGTTTATGTTAATGTATATTTAAATAAATTATTTAATTAAAACCTATATTTCCTCCACTATTTTTAGAAACAAATGACCAACTAATTACTTTTCCCTCCCATTTTGGTTGTAACTATTTATCAATGATTTTTTTATAAGTTCATTCAATCCTATCCTTTCATCCTGAATAAATTAAATCAACACCCTTCATCTTCTCCTTGACCCAAGAAAATTCCTCTTATCCACTATCTATCATCAATCTTTGAGACAAATCCACCCCATTCATTCTCCCTCCAAGAAAATATAATTGGAGGTGTAAGTTCCCCAAATTTAAGGAATCACCTCTGAGAGGTATACATTACAATTTTTTGAGTTGAGTGTTCAAGTATGTAGATATCAGAATCTATTGATCAAATCCACTTACAACAACAAAATTTAGTAACTTATATTCTTTTATTATTTTAATTTTCATTATGCTCAATCTAAGGTGAGCATTGAGTCTATAATAGAATATAATTTTCATATTGGTTTAATTTATGATTTAGTCTTTACAACTTCTATTGAAAGAAATAAAGAAGTTGAACTAAAGAGTAGTCAGCTTTAATATAGTTGATTTTGGTTAACCTAAAAATTTAATAGCCAAACATTATATATTTGTCTATTTATGAGATTTTAACATTTTAATAGCTTCACTACTCAATTCATATTCTATTCTTGTGTTTTTTGTCATAACTTGTGATTGAATCTCAAATGACTTATTCTAATCATCTGACTTTTTGTAGCTACCTTTATGGTATACTTGCGTCTCTCCCTCATTTTCTCTCTACTCTTGAAGATGACCCTCATATCAAGGAAGATTAAGTTGGTGACAAAGGTACCCTAGATGTAGTTATCCATGAGAAAATTCAATACATTGATAAAAATTTGCAATATTTTCAGCTCACTATTTCTACAAATTAAATCATTATATTTTATACCAACCCTATCATAGATTCCATGAGATGAACTATATTTAACCACTTGAAGGGCCTTGAATTTTTATATATAGTAGGGCACATCATACCTCATCTTTCTCCTCTTACTCTTGACAAGACCTTCGAGAGTGTATTGACTCAGGGTCCAAATCAACAAATTTTCGATTATTCTTTATTGGATTGACAAAGGTTATCATCCAATGTTATTGAAACTAACCAAGTTTCCAGAATATAAATGAAATGATCTTTGATTTAAATATCAATTTGATAATAAATATAATAGCTATTTCTGATTTGAAGCTTTAGTAATTCATGCTTTGAATAAACAAGAGGTTGGACCTCTTTAATGTGTTATTTCTGAATATATCCTTACATACATCCAATAAATATGAGGTGTTGTTTCTGGTATTTATCCAATTGTTCATGCATTCTTAATGAGTTGATCACTAGCTCTCAAAGAGCAGTTCAGATCTCCAGAAAAAAATAGTTGCAAGTTCCATAATTCATGATCACTTGTATTGTAATATGTCCTCCTCTTATACCTTAATGCCCTTACACAAAAGGGCGCATCTCTTTAGATAGTCACGACCTTTGTTTATGCTTAGTCGGTGCTTGGTAAGTAATTCAATTGATGTCCATAATCGCGATGCTCTCTTTAATCCTTAATTGTCTAATTCATACTTGAGCATAGTATATGTTCGGTCTTCGTTGTGGTTTCTTTCCCTTCAATCCGCAGACTCGGCCCTAAATCAAGGGTACTAAATAAATACTTGATGAACATAGTGAGCCGAGTGTCTTCATCTAACCATTTACCTAATATGAAAATTGATCAAAATATCATCTTAACAGCTGCTAGCTTGTTTCATATGGGACTGGGACGGACCATTATTAGCGATGATGGAAGGAATCGTCCTCTTTGATATCGATCAACACTAATACTCTATCGACCCTGGTAAGCCCGTCATTAACAGTTATGCTCATGAATTAGGAGCAAGACACTATTGATAAATATCGAATATAGAATCCGTCTCTCACCCCTGGAACATCATCGTGCATCTAATCACTGTTTGTTTATCAGGATTGCTTGATCAACCTTATTAGCGACCGTAAAGAAACTCATGTCCACACAATGGATATTATCGTTTACAATAATCGTTTGTGCATTCCGCGGTGAGTCTGACTTCCGCAGAGGGCCCGATAGTCCATTTAATGGTCTTTGCTTCTTTAATTATTGATTGTTGCTCATTAATATTAGTCAGTCGATACTCTCCAGAATCTTACCTGGCGACTAGTGGCCATTGAGATGCAAAACTTTAAGCTTTCCCAAATAGTGTGCTTAGCCCATGTCACCTTCCTGACTGGGTCGGTGCATATAGCTATCGCCACACCTTAATCTAGTGTTAACTTATTACTTTTTTTGGCCTTCAGAGGCGACGCTTAAGGTATCGTCCTTTCGTAAATGATATCGAGTCAACCAGTAGGTATATATTTTCCCACCGATATTAAATATTAGAAGATGTCCTTCACTTAGGTACTAAATTATTATTATTTATTCTTCCTTTTAATATAACTCTTGTAGATTAAATATTATCATTTTTCCCTTGCATAAAGATAGGACATTACAAGTCCTCCCCTCTTAAGATTCCTTGTCCCCAAGAAATATGGTTTCAGGATTTCATTTATGAATGTTGCTTCTACAACAATGATGGGTAATCAATCTTCTTGAATATTCTCCTTAACATAAACATGTCTTATATCCAATAAAAATAATCATTCCATAATTTATTCATACAAATCTTCATTGAATGTATATATACCTTCCTCAAAAACCTATCCTTGATCAGATATGTGTCTTCTTCATAAATCTGCTTTCACTAGATATTTATTATTTTTCTTCACACAATTTCCTCATAAATAGCTGCAAATAAACTCTCAAGTTCTGCTGCTCATATGCTGGTGTAAATGTGATATGTGTTCTTTACTCTTTCACATACCAATTTTGTATCTTACAATCTCTTCATACAAATCTACATAAGTTAGTCTTCTTAATTCTTCATATGAACTTCTTGTGATGATTGTTTTATCTTTACACACTTATTCTATCTTCATCTCTTGAGTTATCTTCTCCATAGGGTTGAACGATAATGCCACTTAACAACCCTTGAATTCATGCTTCTCCTCAAATTTGTCCATATGAGGTGTATCTTGCACAATCATAGATGTATCCTTCTTCTCATCCTTTTGCTCCTATTTCCTCCATACTTTTGTAGACTTCCTCTCTTTTTTTTGTCCATGGTGTTCTACTTCATGCCTTCTCTAGGTGGTTTCAAAAGACCATATCTACAAAATTGTGCTATATGTCCATAGTTATTGCATTTATAACATATAACCTTATAGTTCCTTAGAGGAACATGTGTATTGTAGCTTCTACTTGTCCATCCATAGAGATTTCTAATTTTGTTCCATCTATGGTTATATCTCCCTTGTATTCTACACTCTTTGGCCTTGTGCCCAAAATGATTACATGAGTAACAATATCCGATAAAGGTACTCTTGAAATTGTATGTAGGCACTTGCCTCGAAGGAAAGGACTTCTTGGAATTCTCCTTGTCAACTTTAGGAGAATATTTTGTATCCTTGTTATCTTCATTATTAAAAGAGCTTTTGAAAGCCTCTTCGAGGCTTTTTACTTCTCCCATATTTATCTTCTTAAGATTTTCTTGGGAATCTTTTTTGAATGTTTTGACTTTTTGTATAGCCAAGTCTTGTTTAATTTGATGATGACATTTTTTCGTTAATGATGTCATCTAGTATTTTAGTGATTTTCTCAAACTTGAGATTTATCTTCCACTTGATGTTCATCTTCTCCAATTCTTCCCTCACCAAAACAATTTCATGCTCTAGCTTTTCACAATTTTCTCCCTTTTCTTTCAATTGGATTTTTACCTCCTCTTGAATTCTTTTCTCTTCTTTAATTTGAATTTTCAAATTGAGGATTGTTATCTCTGCTTCCTTTATTTGATCCTTCAAATCATTGATCACCTTTTTCAAAATCTTCTTGTAATTTGGCCTTCAATCTACACTCCTCTTGAAATTTGATGTTTAGATCAACATCCATCTTCTCAAGTTCTCCAGGGCTTTGTATTAGCTCCTTATTAAATTCATTGGAATCTTGAAGTTGTAGCTCAAGTTTTTGGTTCTTTTTTCTAATTTTCTCAATCTTATATATAACACGATAGAGTTTTTCTTCAAAACATTTATCACCACTTCATTCACTAGATGGTTTTCTCTTTCCAATAATTCAGCATTTGTTTCCTCCCCTCCTTTGGTTTTATAATCTATGATCAAATTGTCAAGTAATGCCTCTTTTGATGTGTTGTAACTAGAAAGGACACTCTCATCATCGACAATGATTGATTGATTAGGGGAGACCATGTCTTCCTCAAAAGGTGAGGGAGAACTATGATTAAAATATTTATCCTTAAGTGGTTGTCTAGTGCCCTATGATGATGACATAAATGAGAATCTTCTTTAATGTATGATTCTTGAAATGAGAAAAGAGTAGCATTAGAATCACAAGGATCTATATCTTCCATAGACTCATTCCAAAAGTCAACCCAGAAACATCCTATGTCATTGAAATGAAATAGGTTACCATCCATGGTAGATGTAAGGCCATTATCCTTTTTAGTTTTCTCATGTATTGACTCCTTATTAGTGGTTGCCTCATGGCCCTCGTGAAACCAAGTACTTATGTCAATTTTTGATAGAAGAAATGCATGAAGATTTATCTTTCTCTTCATGAACAATTTCACATCTTGTAGTTTCTTGCATTCATCTTTTGTATTTATGGCTAAAGGAACTTCCTCCAATTCATCTTTTGAACTGATCCTATCTTGCTCATATTTTTCCAAGTGAGGTTCTAATTTTTCCTCACATTGTGTGAACACGTCAAGGAACAATGTATATGCAATTGAAGAGGTAACCCACTCTTGCTTCCAAAGATTCTATAGTATAGATATGGTGGGTTGGGATAACACATCACTCTCCTGGATGGTTAGAATCATAATATCTTTCATAGCTGCAAACACACCTTTATCATATACATTCTTAATGGTGATGAGGAAATGATGGAACATGTTGTGGATCAGATCTTGCAACCCTAAGTCCACAAGAAGGATACTTGTACTGATTTTCAAAAACATCTTCAATATGGTCACCTTTCTTGAGTAATTCTTATCATTGGTGTCATCTAGATCTTCAAAGCTGGCTACAATCATGTGTACTACTTCTTTATTTATGTCATCATCATAGGGCACTAGAGCTACCAAGATTCTCATAATATCAATTATACAAGAAGTCACTAACAACTTGATCTCCTCATCTTGATGCCTCAACCATTTGTCTTCTTTTAAGGCAATTATTGTAGGTGTTAGAGCTAGATATAATACTTTAGATGATTGCTCAATATGAATTAAACATTCTTCCACCAATATAAGCCTATCCAAAACATCATTTTGTTATTGAAGTTTCATAGTATGTTTGTTTCCTACATCATAGAGTGTTCTTGCCAATTGTTTGTTATCTTTTGTCACCATGATTAATTAAGATATTTTGGCATTTAATACCCAAAGGTTTGAAGAGTTGTTAGAGCTGATAACACTATTATGACCTGGGGTCTGGATCAAGCAATTTTTTATTATTCTTTATTGGATTGACAAAGTTTATCATCCAATATTATTAAAACTAACCAAGTTTCCAGAATTTAAATGAAACGATCTTTAAATAATAAAGTCTGATTTAAATAACAATTTGATAATAAATATAATACCTATTTCTAATTTGAAGCTTTAGTAATTCATGTTTTGAATAAGCAAGAGGTTGAACCTCTTTAATGTGTTGTTTCTGAATATATCCTTAGATACATGCAATAAATTATATGACGTGTTGTTTTTGGTATTTATCCAATTGTTCATGCATCCTTAATGAGTTGATCAATAGCTCTCAAAGAGTAGTTCAGATCTTCAAAAATATATAGTTGCAAATTCCATAATTCATGATCACTTGTATTGTAATATGTCCTCCTTTTATACCTTAACACCCTTACATGAAAGGGTGCATCTCTTTAGATATTAACAATATTTTTTTATGCTTAGTCGGTGCTTGGTAAGTAATTCAATTGATGTCCATAATCATGTTGCTCTCTTTAATCCTTAATTTTCTAATTCATACTTGACCATAGTATATGTTCGGTCTTCGTTGTGGTTTCTTTCCCTTCAATCCACAGACTCTTGAATCAAGGGAACTAAATAAATACTTGATGAACATAGTGAGCCACGTGTCTTCATCCAACCATTTATCTAATATGAAAATTGATCAAATATCATCTTAACCATTGCTAGCCTATTTCATATATGATAGACCATTATTAGCGATGATGGAAGGAATCATCTTATTTGATATCAATCAACACTAATATTCTATTGACCCTTGTAGGCCCATCATTAACAATTACACTCATGAATTAGGAGCAAGACACTATTGATAAATATCGAATATAGAATTTGTCGCTCACCCCTAGAACATCATCGTGCATCTAATCAGGATTGCTTGATCAACCTTTATTATCAACCATAAAGATACTCATGTCCACACAATGGATATTGAAACAATAGAAATAGGGGTTCTACCTTTTGGGAGATGGAACAATGAGGGGTTCCTATTTCACACTCTTGTTTCACTCAAGGAGACTCTAGAGATCTTAATCCTAGGATGGAATACGTGAAAGAGATATGCAATAAGGATGTCCTAGGGTATGTTTAGAAACTAAAGAGGGATTCACCACCAAGCTATGGCTTGGAAATACTAGAAACATGCAAGATCTAACAATGAAACTTAATATTGTGCAAGACTTAAATAGATGACCTAGAAATGTATGCAAAACAAAACAAGAAACTGGAGAAGTATAGAGGGGCACCTGGAAACCTGTAGAAGCTTGAATGAAGACATGAATTATTGAATATGTTTAATTCCATGCACATTAGGACTCATACACCAAGTTGGGTGCTTTAGTCCCAAATTAGGGTTTCTGGGTAGGAACATAAATCTAGCAGAGACAAGTCTAGAACTCTTGAAAATTGTAAAATCCACTATAATAGGACTCATACGCTAGAAGTGATTTATTAGTCCTGCTTGGGATTTTCAGAGGATCAACATTTGAATCTACTCTTCAACCTCTGCACTTTCTTCTCAGCCTGATTTTCGGGTCTGAATTGTTAAATTCTGCTCTGTAGGTGTCTTTTGATGATCTTCTAAACAAGGTGGCAACTTGGATAACTTTGCAACTTGAAAAATTCTTTCCAATATTACTCCTTAGTATATCTTCAACCTAAATTTTCAAATCACATACTAAATAGGGAAAAATGTTGTTTTGTTAGTGGATAGGGGTTTGTCGTGGTCAAACCCCGTTTTGGTAATCAAACCTTGTAATGAAATGAATTAGATTGGAGGAATGATGAATGAACAAATATACTATGTTGAAACTCACCAAACCCTTGAACAAGATGTTGCAAATATGTATAAAATGGATGTAGATCTTGACTCTTTCTTGAATGTAGTAGATCTTGAATTGAGTGCTTGCTTGAATCATGAAACCCTACATCACAATTGTTAGCTAAAAAAATAACATGATGCATGATGACTTTGACATGATGCTTGATACTTGAATAATGCTCCAAAACACTTGATAATCAGCTCTTGAATTCTCTTGAATGCTAGAATGCTTAGGTCACACATTCTCATGAAAATCACTAGGAGAAAAAAGGGAAATAACCTTGTATTTATACTTGTTTATGCCAAATTTCCCAAAATTACAACTCTACAAGACAAAATCATATCTAGGAGAATAAAATCCAATCAAGAATTTGAATTTAATTTAGGTCTAAGCTAAGCGAGACTCATATGCCAGTTGGGGCATATGAGTCCCATTAGGCTAAGCTTGGGACATATATTTCAAAAATGCTTAGTTTCATGTGAAATCTAGATCAGGGCCCTGAAACTTAGGTGGGACCCATACGCCTTGTTAGCTCTTTTAAATTCCAACTAGATCTTCGAGGAAGCCTATGGATTTGCCAGTTCTAATAATCAGCAACATAAAAGGGGTTGGCCAATGAATGGGAGAAAGAAATTTAGCTTTCCTCCTACACTTTGGGCTCTGCAAAACTTGAGAGGGTAATCCCACAATGTACTTACAACATTCATTCAAACAATTTCCACATACATTGCATATTGAGCAGATATATTCTAATCAGGGATTAAATAGATGAAAACCTTCAAGAAATTGGCATTTCCTTGAGAAAATTTAAACACCTATAGCCGAGAATATCAAATAGTACCAAACTTCATCCAAGGTAGATCAAATGAATGTATATTTATGAGTTTTGTTCTAGAATTGAAATACTAGAATTGAGAAAAGTGTATGTAACAATCAAGATTAGTGCCATATCCAAGGGTTAGGAGTCAAAATTTAATAAACTAAACTGCAAGGCAGATTTAATCCTGAACATCCATAATCTTTGCAATTGCCTTACAATTTACACATTTACACCCAAAATCCTCTGACTACTTACTAGATCCACATGACACAAACATGAATCTATGACTTAATCAAAGCATTTAACCGATCCATTAGATCAGAGAAAAAATTAAATCATATATAAAAATGGAAGACAAATGATAATTAATGAACAAATCCTTGATCCAAATCCATTAATAACTCATGCAAAATATCAAAATGGAGAGACAACAGGCTTGAGAGGTTAGCATTTCTATTCAGGTATGTTCAGAAACCACATAATTGACTAAACTTACTACATCTACTCAAAACCCTAAAATATGGACTGTACATGCATTCTCTGTGTTCTTGATTAACATAATTCTGATCCAGACTTCAATAAAGGGACCATTGCCAAATAGCCTTGAGTTCCCTTTTATATGATTAAGGGAGCAAAACAAGCATTGAGCTATTGGCTAATTACATTTCATTTGGCCTTCATTTCAAAACAAATTTCAATTACATTTACCTCTATTTGCAACAAGAAATTGCCACAAATTATTTGCCGAGAAAAACCAAAACTCCACCTGTGAAAGTTACTCTTCAACTCTCCTCTTTACCCATTTCACCTTGCAATGTGAAAATAACTCTTCTCGTGAAAACTTCATTATGCCCTTATTTTCCTATGCACTGGGAATTATTTTGCCTCTTTCACCTCACTGCATCTCATATTCTCATTGATATGCCCAACAAAGTAAAATAAAATATTTTACTTTATGTCCCAAATCTATATTTGCTCCACATTATAACTAATGTTTTACAATGGTGAAGAATTTAAAATATTTCATCCAAATTGTGTAAAAATAGTTTTCTCGTGTCTTATATACTTTAAATATCATGAGGGCTTATTTTATTTTACCATCATTTAGAACTTCACCTGAAGTAAAAAAAAACCCCAAAATTCATGGGCAACACTTAAAAGTTTTACCTTTTAAACAAACGGGCGTTTTAAGTATTGCAAATAGTGAAAACCCAAATTTTATCCGGTGGCATTTCATATTTCAACATTTTCACTTTAGAATCTTTCGGGCCCACCATTCTTCCTCCAACACACATCGCTCCACCATCAGGCATCACTAGTAAGACAAGAGAGAAGAAAAGAAAACCAGTGATGCCTGATGAAACATGTCATCCATCTTTCGTTCAAAGTGAAAAAGGCCTCCCCAACTCATGATGAGTAATGGATGGAGAGAATTAAGCTGCATTTCTCGTTGATTATTGGTCATTGATTTGTTTTCCCCAATAGTTTTCCCTAACTTCATTATCTAGTTCGTGCACTGTGGACATGGTGGCATCAAGATGGCTTCAACAAGCTCGACCTCTCTAGTCATGGTGGCCCTTCTCAACTGGAAAAGTAAGATTTACCCACATATCGGGCCTCTGATCCTGCATGTTTCCTAAGGAAACTTCCTCATTCCTTTCAGCGCATCCCACAGATCTCTCCTCTATGCTTTGATGGATGCCTCACATATTTGGGTGAGGAAACTTGTGGTAATCACGCCATGTACTTGCATGCAGATCGCCCTCCATCTTCTTTGGAATAGGCATAAGAGATAGCCACACAACTGACAATTACATTTGCTTAAAATTTTCTTGAGCATTTTCAACAAATCCATCTTATGTGTGCTTATCTATGTTGCAAGAATGGCACTTTTCCCGGTCTTTGCAGTTATCTGGAGCTTTTGTTCTGAACTAAGTCACATGCCTCCAATACAGTTCATTGAGCTTTTACAAATGCGCTACCTCCCAACCACTAGTTGCATTTGCTTGAAAGTTTCTAAGACCTTTTCAATAACTCCATTTTGTGTATGCCAGACATGGAATTCTTTGTGTAGACATGGAAAATGTACAAATTTGGTTCGACACACTTGATCCTGATCACTAACGACATTTCCTCTAGAATCATACTCTCAGCTTGTCATCATATTTTGTCTATTAATTTAATAAATCACTAGTTATTTGATTAAGTCTTTCTCCTCTATGGATTAAATTAATCAATTTAATTTAATCAACCTTATGTTCCTGTTTAATTAAATAAATTATTTTATTTGATTAAATTCGCTAAAGTCCTCTTATTAAATTAAATAAATTAAACCTTATTTGATTTAATCTAACATTTTCCCATTTAAATCAAAATCAGTTATTTAATTAATCATTTCCTCTCAATTCTGATTTAAATCAATTCATCAATCTAAGTCAAAATTGTCAAATCATCTAATCTCTCATTAAATTAATCCAATCTTGATTAATTTAATCTCAATCACTAAAATTCTCTAGAGAATGCAACTTGCACAATAAATCAATTACTTTGATTTATTTAATTGCCTATTTTCTCTCAACAAGGAATAAGGGAGGAATATTCCTTCAAATTTGAATTCAAAATACAAGTGGATTTGTCCTTCCAACAAGGCATTCACTCCTCTTACACGTCCTTGTGCATTGAGCCAAGTGACATTAACTCCATTTCTTTCTCCCTCCAACATGTCACATTCAAATTTCAAATTTGAATCTCATAGCATTTATCATGCACATTGACCAAAATGTGCTCATTCCTCAACCATTCACATCTTGACAAGTGGCACTTGGCCATTCGATGTTGAATGATCCCACATTGCTCAATTCCACTCTCTCTTCCATTTTGGAAATCTATAAATGAGAGACTCTTCCTCTCATTCTATCATCCACAATTTGAGTAAACTTACTATACTCAATTTCATCCTCAAGCAACATCTAGTTTCATCCATTTTCATCAAATCCATAGCTAGGTTACTGCAGGTTTTCTCAAGAACTCATCTTGTTCTTCATCAACAAAGTGGATCAATCTCCATCAAATCACAAAGCTTAAAAAGGAGTTGGGAAAGGGTTGATTTCGACACACCAATCGGAACCAACTCCCCCATGGGATCAAGAGTTTGCATTTGCTTAATTTAGGATTTCATCTATATATCATGTTTGTTCTTGTTTTTCCTATTTTGAGTATTTGTGAATGGATTTCATGGGGAATCCTTGTTTCACCTTGCATATTGATCTAATAATGTGTTTGTTTGTTGCTTATGTGTAGGTGTGAAACTAGGGTTCACATTTTTGTGCTAGAAGGAGGGCTTGAGCAATTTTCAATCACATTTAAAAAAAAAAATTCCACATTTTTCTCATTTTTTTTGTAGGTTAGAGGTCCACGGCTCTATATTGTGCTACATTTGCAGGCGTGGCCCTATATTGCACCGCATCTTTTCCAAACTTCGCCACATTTGTTTCCTACGCCTGGTTTTTAAATCTTCAAACTCTGTCGCAGACCTGTTGTCCAAACTTCGCCGCACCCAATTCCACGACTCTGTATTGTGCCTCTTTCATAGGCGCAGCATTGTATTGCACCACACCTTTTTCCAAACTGTGTCGCACCTGCTTTCCCGCTCGAAATTTTTTAGAAATTCCCAACTCTGCCGCAGATTTTGAGTTGCAAATTGCGTCGCCTGCAAAACTTTGTCGCACCCACGCTCTCTGTTTCTACAAAGCGCTGCACCCAGTCAAACGTGCAGTGCTATAGAGCGCCACATCTATTCCAAACTGCACTATATTCGCTAACTGCGTCGCACCTGCAGATTTCTAATTTTTTTAACATTTTTTTTTTGTGATGCAAGAACTTCTCGAGGTCATAACTTTTGACTTGGATGTGGGTTTTGGCTGAAATTTCACAGGTGGTTTCTCTATGAGGTGGCATGTGGATTCCCAATCCACTACAAGTCCATTGGATCCCGTTTCGACACATTTTCAAAGCCTCAAACTTTCATCTTGACCCTCAAAATCGTAATTTAGCATTTTTTTTCCAGTTTTCCAATTTTTGAAAAATCGTTTTCATTAATAACTCAAAATGCATGTCTCAGATTTGGGATGTTAGTTGGCAATTCATCCTATCTTAGTATTGGGTATTTTTTTTGGAAAAAATAGGACTCTCAAAGTCATGCATGCAAAATTTCCAAAAATGGAAAAATCTAACAATTGTTGAAATCTGCCAAAAAAGAAATTTTTTTGATCAAAAGTGAAGGAAGCAAAATGAAGGCCAAGGGTTCTTTATGAATTTATCATCTCATTATATCAAGTGTTTTTAACACTTTGGGATAACTTATAATCCCTTTCTAAGGATTTGTTTACTTCCATGCTCTTAGGACACTAAAATTTCTTTCCAAAACTTTACAAAGGGCTTAAAAATAACTTTAGAACAAATTACTAGATTTGGTTTAAGGTTTAACAATTGAACAAGGCAACATCCACATTTGAATTGGTACTTTAAAAAGAATTAATTTTTCTTTTTGGGATTAAAACGAACAAATGCTATTTTGTTTTGTAATTATTTATTCAAGTTAATATCATTAAAAGGGTGTATGTGCTTCTCTCGTACCTCATGGCGATCTTGAGAATAAAAATTTATTTTGCTGATCTTAAGTTGAATAAAATAATTGCCTCCACATTTCAATTTTGGGGTTAAAATTGAACCAAACATGCGAGTGTGAGCACGGTATATTGCAAGTGTTCTCCCTTTGATTTTCAACAAAGGTTGATTGAACTATGGGATATGATAGCTTGCTACTGTTTATCTTATCGGGTTTTCCTTGTGGGAAAAATTAATTACTCAAGGGAATGACCCAACCGAAAACACGCTAAATCCAAGCGACTTCCAACCAGTATATATAAGTGTGGCTTTTTGAGGCAAGTTCAAGAATCGCGAGGATTATTCCGACGAGAAGGGTAGAAATGGTTTCTCATTGTACTAGATAGTCCCCCACGAATGAAATGCCCGCATTAAAACCTCTTGTTTAGCAAAGGCCAAAATCCTATCTATTTGTTGGTGCAAAAGGTCATGTCCTTTGAAGCCACCCCACGTATACATGTGGTTCTGTTGTAGAGATGAAAAGTATGCCATGGGAGATTCATGGGTATTGATGCTTGGCTGACCCGAGAAGCGAGTGCACTATAAGGGGGAGCCTGTGTGGTCAAGCATCTAATCATTTGCACTGAATATGCGTACCTGGATTCATCCAAGTGGGATCCCAACAAATATTGTCTTTTCAGCCTAGGGATTGTACATGTTCTTGAAATCAAAACACCTTGCTTGGTTCTAACACATTTGAAAACAAACATTCACAAAAGCTTCAAAATTTCAAATCCTTTGGAGGAAGCAAATACCTTTGACAAATTCAAGTGCTCTTGCTTGCCCTAGGGATTCCATCCTTAGAGGTTTCTAATTGCTTGGGTTTAATCATCATTTGTTTCTCCCAAAGTCAACCTAGGAAACCTTTGCCTTGATTTCCTTAATTTCCACATAATGCAATTTGTGGGATGAAAGAAGATTAGGACATTGGACATTCAGTTTGAAAAGCCAATCAAGAGAATTTTTGTGGTAAAAGGAACTCATTAAGAAAATTTAAATCAATTGAACCCCACACATGTGCTTGTCATCTTTTGAGTCATTTGGTTTTCATGCAAACATTGGTCTTTTGGTTTGAACAATTTTTAGGGAAAAGCATGTTCTTCATTACCTTGGTCTTGTAAGCAAGCCCTCTTAGGTTTATCTAGGATCAAGTCATCACTCTCACCCATCCATCCAAACATTTATCAAAATTTCATCTCACCAACAACTTTTGGAACTTTGAAAACATCACTTAAGCTAGACTTTTAGGAAAAATCAACGTCACCTTATTTGACTTAACACACTTAGTCAAATTATCAATCCCCTTGAGCAAATTTACCTTTAGGATAACACAACTTCCTAAGGTTTACGAGTTCAAAATCACCTTGTTTGGCATAACACACCTAGTCAAATTATCCTCTTGTGTACGAGTTTACTCTAGGATAACACAACTTCATAGGGTTTACGAGTGCATAATCACCTTGTTTGACTTAACACACTTAGTCAAACTATCTGCAATCAAAACAAGTCCTAAATTCTAGCATTCATTCAAAGTTCCTAAAAATTTAAACACCCATATCATTCACCCCTTTCATCCTTCATCTCATCATTGGTTCTAAACCCCTCGGAGGTCAACAAGGTCAAAACACAAGAGGAACATGGAATATAAACTTGATTCCTCCATCATGAGTAATCCAATTCAACCAAACTATCCAAACCTTACGATGCCAATTGATTTTCAAAACTTGCATTTGTACAATCCATACATGGGATCATTATCTCCTACAAACCTCAATGGTACAACAAATGTGAGTTTTCCCAATCTAGATTTTGGAACATCTTTTCCTATGGTAGATTTAAATCAAAGTCAAAACTTACAAATCTATCAATCAAACAATCAAGGCATGAGCCTTCCCCCTTTACCAACTGTCAATCAACTGAATCCGAGCAACACCCCCTTCATAAGGAAAAACACCATACCAAATCCTCTCATCTTTCCATCAATATCGCAACAACAGATGGAAACCATCCAAGCAACCCCAACGGTCAACACAACCACCGTCCCTCAAGTGTCTCAAGGACCATGCATCTCAATCACACCATTCACCACTCAAACCCTACCAATCAATGCGACCATTCCGCTCATCACAATGGTCAAAACCATTCCCAATCCACCGCCACCACCGCCAAAGCACAACACGTCCAATTCATTTGAAGGGACAAGCAAGGATCAACTAGTGACCCAATAGTGTGGAATACATTCTCTTAACACTAATACAACAAAGGAGGAGAGCTTAAAACAAGTTTCAATAGCATGAAAAAACCTACTTGAGATGAATACAACATGTAAAATAGAGATTACACAAAGTTGAGCATTCACAGTTGACACAAGATATACATGGGAAAACCTTTATAGGTAAAAAACCCAGCACACAAAGTCAAGACAATTGCATTACAGTAACGAAAATGGTTACATACAATATACAGTCTTCTCTTATTAACTCACAATAGCCCTTTTAAAACTCTCTCACTGTTACAATGTTATCTCTAACATACAGTTCGAACAAAAAACTCTCTCATTGCAATATTGTACTCGACTTCCTTAAGTCATACGTTGCAATCAATTCTGTCAACCAAGTGTCGACCATCAGGTTCATTCAAATCTATCATCCAATCACGCAATCGATCTTCCAATGTTGATCTCCTTGCATTGAGCCACCCAAGCAATAACTTCCTTACCCAAATCGGGTCTTGTCCACCACCCTGAGTCGACCTGCAATAACTATTGTTATGACTTTGGCCTTTAGCCAATCAAATCAAAGACATCCTGCCACATGCCCTTCCTGCATTTTCTATCGCTCTTTGACTTTCTGGTCCAATCGGTCAAACTTGGTTGACCGAGCTCTTACCGCGCTACTGCAGCCCTATCGAGCTTGACCCGCAGTATGGCGCTAGTCGACTTGGTAGACCGCTGGCAGTCTTATCGCGGCCACCGTGGTTAGTCACTTGACTGTCTGCGGTGTGGTAGTAATCGCCAGCCAGGCCGTTGGAAGTCTTACCATGGCCACCACGGTTAGTCACTTGACTGTCCACGATACAACGGTAATCGCCAGCCAGGCCACTAACGGTCTTACCGCGGCCACTGTGGTCAGTCACTTGACTTTTTGCGATACAACAGTAATTGCTAGCCAAATAAAGACCGTTACTATGGCCACTGTCGTAAGGAAGAAGACTATGCGCGGTAATGAGGTAATCGCCAAACCCTTCACCACGGTATCACTAGAGTAAAATAGGAGACCGCCACGGTATGGCGGTAAAGCCAAAAATAAACATTTTTTGCCAAGTCTTTTAAAGTTGGGGCTTCAAGTTGGAAGTTGAGACATATTTTCTCGACAAGCTCCCACTTGGTGAACACTTCCAGCTACCCCCAAGGCTTCAAAAAAAATTTACAGTCTGTCATAGGCCCTAAGGCCCATCGATTATGCGCACCCTCTGAACTTGTCTGTGCTAACGGGCTTTGTCAAAGCATCTGCAACATTCTTCAAGGTGTCCACCTTTTCCAAACTGACCTTGCCATCTTCAACCATATCCCTCATAAAATGATATTGCACATCAATGTGCTTGGTCCTAGCATGAAAGGTCAGATTCTTTACCAAACAAATGGCACTCTGACTGTCACAGCAGATAGAAATCTGCCCAGCAATAAATCCAATGTCTGAACACAAATGGTTTAACCAAAAAACCTCTTTATAGATGTGAGTTGGAGCCATGTACTCTGCCTCTGTCGTGGATAAAGCAACTATAGCCTGTCGCTTGCTCATCCAACTAATTGCTCCACCATTAAGCATGAAAATGTATCCATTGGTGGATCGCTTGCTGTCAATGTCCCCTGCCCAATCTGAATCAATATACCCATGGATGCTGAGAGTCCTCTGTGATGCAACCAAATTGACATGGTAACATAGTGCATAATCTGAAGTCCCCTTCAAATACCTAAATACTCTCTTCACAAGATCCCAATGTGATCTTCCCAGATTTGCCATAAATCGGCTTAGAACTCCCACTGCTTGGGCAATGTCTGGTCTTGTACAGACCATAGCATACATCAAACTTCCAACAACACTTGCATAAGGCACACTGGTCATGTCCTCCATTTCCATAGCAGATTTTGGATAGTCTTCAACAGACAACTTAGTTCCATGCATGATTGGAACAACAAGCTGCTTGCAATCATCCATGCTAAACCTCTCCAGAACTGTCTTCACATACTTACTTTGACTAACCCAAAGCTTTCTACTTGTTCTATCCTTGGTAATCTCCATTCCAAGAGTGTACCTTGCTACACCAAGATCTTTCATTTCGAACTTTGCAAACAACTAAAATTTTAGATCAGAAATCATAGTCTTGCTATTTCCAATGAATAACATATCATCCACATACAGGGTAATAACAAGCACACAATCATTCTCTGATTTATAATAAATACAATGATCAAATTTTGATCTCACAAATCGAATTGACAACACAAACGTGTCAAATTTCTGGTACCACATTCTAGGAGATTGTTTTAAACCATAGAGAGATTTATTTAACTTGCAAACTAGATTTTTTTTACCTCTTTCAACAAAATGCTCAGGCTGGGACATGTAGATTTCTTCTTCCAGCTCACCATGGAGAAACGTTGTCTTCACATCCATCTGCTCAATTTCAAAATCATACATAGCTGCTAATGACAATAAAAATCTGATAGATGTCAGCTTTGCTACAGGGGAAAAAATCTCTCCATAATCAATTCCCTCAATTTGAGAAAATCCCTTTGCAACCAACTTAGCTTTATACTTCACAACACTTCCATCAAGGCCTGTTTTCTTTTTGAATATCCACTTACAGCCAATAGGCTTTCGCCCTTTAGGCAGTGGTACCAAAATCTAGGTTTCATTCTTTTTCAAAGAATCCATCTCTTCATTCATGGCATCCAACCAAGAATTTGAATCAACCATGTTGATTGCTTCTTTAACAGTCCTACCTGTTCATTAGTGCTGGTAATTAAAGCATAGGCATAGTTTGAATCTAGCATAGAGAAACCATACCTTTCAGGTTTCCTTTTCTCTCATGTGAATCTTATTACAGGATGAGGTTGTTCTTCATCATCAGAATTTCTAGAGCTGCTTGAGCTCTCCTTAGTCTCAGGTACACCATGCAGCTCTTCCTTTTTGGGGGTTTGGGGAATCTCAACTACATCCTTCTTCTTGTCACTTTGATCTATCCCAAGCTGTTGATCACTTATTGAAGGTTTTAGCTCATGAAATATCACACTTCTGCTGTACAAAACCTTCTCAATAATAGGGTTCGAAAGCTTGTATCCTTTTACACCAACTCCATAGCCGATGAGAATACATTTGATAGCCTTGTTATCCAATTTATATCACTTTTCATTCGGCACATAAACATATGCCTCACAGCTAAACACGCAGACATGCCTCAGAGAGGGCTTCTTACTAGACCATGCTTCCAAACACGTCTTATCAATAAGAGCAGAGAAAGAAGATCTGTTTATTAGATAGCATGTTGTAGCCACAGCCTCAGCCTAGAACTTCTACTCCAGACCAGCACCACTCATCACACTCCTTGCCTTTTCCATCAACGTCCTATTCAACTTTTCAACAACTCCATTTTTCTGTGGAGTGTAAGGTGTTGTCTTATGCCTTTTAATTCCATGATCAGTGCAATACCTTTCGAAATATGCAAAAAAAAATTCACTACCATTGTCTGTCCTCAAACATCTAATTTTCCTTCTAGTTTGATTCTCTACCAAAGATTTAAATTCTTTAAACTGACTGAACACTTCTGATTTACTTTTAAGAAAGTATACAAATTCCCTTCTCGAACAATCATCAATAAAAGAAACATAGTATCTAGACTTTGATAACGAAGGAACATTAACTGGACCAAACACATTAGAATGAACATAATCCAGTATACCAGAAGATTTATGAGGACTAGAATAAAATGAAACATGACGTCATTTTCCATAGATACAATGTTCGCAAAAGTCGAACTCAAGGTTACAATAATCAAGCCCTTCAACAAGATTTTTATTCTTTAAGTTTTTTAAACCTTTCTCACCAATGTGACCAAGTCTATGATTCCATAGCATAGTCTTCTTAGCTAGGAGTCTTACCTCCAAAGAATTTTCAGTTAGAGAAGTGCCTTCAACTTTCTCTACAGGTGCAGCATTGCATGACTTTACAGAGACACTATTACAAAGAATAGGACATGCATCCAACTTATACAGAGTGCCAGTATGAACACCCTTAGCCAGCACCATTGCACCTCTAGCCATTTTACATCCCTTATTTGAAAAAAAAACTTCTACACCAGCATCATTTAACTTACTGAAAGAAAGAAGATTTCGAGCCAAACCTGGTATGTGAAGTATGCCACCAATACCTTTGACTCTCCCATCAGGAAACTGAATTCTAACTCTTCCTTTGCCAACTATCTCCAACGTTGAATCACTTGCCAAGTATACCTTTCCACCATCATAATTCTCATATTTAGAGAACCATTCTCTATTGGACATCATGTGAAAAGACACACTTGAGTCAACTAGCCAGACATCATCAGATGCCTGAGTTGTCAAGACTGTTGCAATGAAGGCATCTACATCACTTTGAGAAGATTCATTGTCAGAAGCATTGTTCTTCTTCTTCTCCTTGCAGTCCTTCCGGATATGATCAAGTTGCCCACAGTTCCAACATCTTACCTTGAAATTTTTACCAGGAGACTTTGTTCTCCCTGCAGATTTGGATTTCGACTTCTTGTCCTTCTTCTTTCCTTTCTCCTTTGGTCTACCTCAAAAAACGAGAGCCTCTTTGGCCATCTCAGAAGAATTCCTTTGCATTTCTTCAGATAAGAGCGAAGCAACCACATCATCCATCTTGAATGCAGTTGTTGTGCTTCCAATGGTCATCACAAGATGATCCCAACTGTCAGGTAACGAACACAACAGGAGCATGCAATGATCCTCCTCCTCTATCTTTACACCTACAGATGCCAGTTGAGTAACACTCATATTAAACGAGTTTATATGGTCTGCAACATATGCACCTTCTTCCATCTTCAAGGAGTACAACTTCTTCCTCAGGAATAACTTGTTTACCAGAGACTTTCCCTGATAAATATCACCAAGCTTTCTTCCATAATGAAGCTGCAGACTGCTCCTCATGGACGTTCAAGAGTACATAATCAGCTAGACTCAGTCTTATCAAACCTCTTGTTTTCCTATCAACAAGATCCCAAGCTTCTTGTGTCGTACTTTGTGGCTTAGTTCCAGACATTGCAATCCAGAGGTCTCTATCCACAAGTAAGTCTTCTATCTTGAGTTTCCATAACTCAAAGTTACTGCCATTAACTTTTTCAATGTCTACTCTACCAGATGTACTCGCCATCTCAAATAGAAACAAGTTTTAACACAACAATTCTCCCACTGAAACAGTATTAGCACAAAAAATTGATCATTTCTGCAAGGATAACACAACTGGCCAAGCTCTGATACCACTTGAAGGGAAAAGCAAGGATCAACTAGTGACCCACTAGTGCAGAATACATTCCCTTAACACTAATACAACAGAGGAGGAGAGCTTAAAACAAGTTTCAATAGCATGAAAAAACCTACTTGAGATGAATACATGTAAAATAGAGATTACACAAAGTTGAGCATTCACAGTTGACACAAGATATACATGGGAAAACCTTTACAGGTTAAAAACCCACCACACAAAGTCAAGAAAATTGTATTACAGTGATAAAAATGGTTACATACAATATACAGTCTTCTCTGATCAACTCACAGCAGCCCTTTCAAAACTCTCTCACTATTACAATGTTATCTCTAACATATAGTTCGAACAAAAAACTCTAATTGCAATATTGTACTCGACTTCCTTAAGTCATACATTGTAATCAATTCTATCAACCAAGTGCCGACCATCAGGCTCATGAATTTGTCATCCAATCACACAATCGATTTTCCCATGTCGATCTCCTTGCATCGAGCCACCCAGGCAATAACTTCCTTAGCCAAATCGGGTCCTGTCTGCCACCCTGAGTCGACCTTCAATAACTGTTGTTATGACTTTGGCCTTTAGCCAATCAAACTGTTGACATCCTACCACGTGCTCTTCCTGCATTCGCTATCATTCTTTGACTTTCTGGTCCAACCAGTCAAACTTGGTTGACTGAGCTCCGAGCTCGTCCGAGCTCTTACCACTCTACCGCAGCCCTACCGAGCTTGACCCATGGTATGGCAATAGACGACTTGGTAGACCACTGGTGGTCAGTCACTTGATTGTCCATGATGTGGCAGTAACCGCTAGCCAGGCCGCTGGTGGTCTTACCACGGCCATTGCGGTCAGTTACTTGACTATCCGCGGTACAATGGTAACTACCAACAAGGCCACTAGTGGTCTTACCACGGCCACCATGGTTAGTCACTTGAATTTCCACAGTACAATGGTAATCGCCAGCCAAGCCGCTAGCGGTCTTACCATGGCCACCACGGTCAGTCACTTGACTATTTGTGGTATAGCAGTAACCACCAGCCAGGCCGTTGGCGGTCTTACCGCAGCCACCGTGGTCAGTCACTTGACTGTCCGTGGTATAGTGGTAACCGCCATCTAGAAAAAGACTGTTACCATAGCCACCACGGTGAGGAAGGAGACCACGCGTGGTAACGAGGTAACTACCAAACCCTTCACCATGGTACCACTAGAGCAGAATAGGAGACCGATGCGGTATGGCGGTAAATCCAGAAATAAACATTTTTTGCCAAGTCTTTGAAAGCTAGGGCTTCAAGGTGGAAGTTGAGACATATTTTCTCAACATCATTCTCCATCATGTTGCAAGCCGCTCAACAAGCTGCCTGCCAAAAGGTGCTCCAAAACCAACAAGCTGCACAATTAGCCGCCCAACAAGCCGAACAAGCCATGCAAGCAACCCAACAAGCACAAGCTCAAGCTCAAGCCCAACACCAGGCTCAATAAGCGCAAGCACAATACCGAGCACAACTACAAGAAATTTATCAACAAGCCCTACAAGATTTTCAGGCACAACAACAAGCTAAACAACAAGCTTTGTTGGTGCAACAACACCTAGACCAACAAAAAGCTTCGTTGGAATAGCAACAACAAGATCAACAACAAGCGTTGTTAGCACAAATGCAGGCATATCAATAGGCATTGAATGCACAATAGAGCTTGCAACAGATTCCCACCACAATCATTGAAACCGATGATCAAGATCCTTTGAACAATGATCATGTTGAAAATGTCTTTACATCACCTAATGAATTAGAGGACATATCTCAAGAACCTATTCCAAAGCATGATCAACATCTTCCATCAAGGTCTAGCAATGGTCCTTCCCAAGACATATTGACATCCTTTGACCTCATGATTACAAATATTGAAGGAATCCCTTGCTCTACACTTGATCCAAATCCATTCAAATAACAAGTGGATATTAAGCCACTTTCCATGCCTAATGAAGACATCCAAGAACCCTTTATAAGCAACCCATCCTTTGAAACTGACCCATGTCAAGAACTTGATCCAAAGCATGTTGAAAGTAATTCTGACATTAACCAAGATCAAGAATTCATATATCCAAGATATTACAATGAGGTAATGGGTACTCTCCTATCTATACAAGATGTTGCAAATAAGGATCATATCCATATAGTGCTACATACTCCTCCATCTACCCATGAGATGCTTTCTTTGGATGGACATGTAGATGATCTTCATTCAAAACAAGAGTATCATACTCTTCTTGAGGAACAAGAGTCTCCTACTCTTAACATTTGTACACATGATCAAGATATAGAGAAATACAGAGACATATCAAAAATAGATCATGAAGAAGGCTCCTACAGAAGTCATGAATCAGAAACATCCTATGAAATGAATCATGAGGAAGAGTTTTATGAGGACAATGAATCATCAACACTTCTTGAAGAAGCATTAAAATATGATATTTCACAAGATCAAGCCAAAGAGATCAATCAATAATTTATCCCACTTATGGAAGATCCTATCACTTATAAACTTGGATCACTCACCTTTGTAAGGGAAAGCTATCTCATCAAAAAAGAAGTTGTCACTTTTGAAGATCCACCACAGAGCAGAGAAGGAGCAACACTTTGTTTCCAAGATAAACCATATCCTATTGCAAATAAAAGGCTTCAATAGGTGAATTATCAAGGCAGAGGATTAGGCCTACATGAATAGGGTATCCTGGAACCAGTGCAGATTATTGGCAATCCTAAGCATCAAGGTCTTGATTATTCAATACTGGGGGAAACTTCGTCTCAAGCAAACATCAACATAGGGGGCACAAAGAATCCTTATGATGAAACTGATGCTAATACCATAGCCAACCATGTCATGAATCTTCATCCACCCATCACCCCATCCACAAATTGGGACCAACATCAAAAGGGATATTTGAATCAAAGCATGAAGAACACCATTAATGAAAAAGAAGCTAAGAAGCACGAAGGACAAATCAAATACATATGGATACCAAAAAATACAAAGAAAGATTATCCCTACCAAACTCCATTATCCAAAGAAACTATGGGGAAAAATAAAAATGGGGCAAGTATCCATCAAAGATGTCCAAAAAGGAAAAAGCAAGCTTCTCAAGCAACATACAAAGTGTATCAAACAGTTGGTCCTAATTCCACGCACACTTCCGTATCCACCCATCATTGCTCATCTTCCCAAGTTTGGAGAGTCAAAGGTTCCAAACTATCAACCAATCCATATTTTATTCCTAAACACACTCCACCATCCATGCCACCATGCATGATATCCAATCCTCACATTGACCATGTGTTGGAAAAGACCCTTCATCATAAGGATTCAGAAGGCACTCTATTGCGATGTGCACATAGAGACAAAGTTAACCTTGGTATCAACAAAGTAGATCTGGAATCTCAAAAGTTGCATTCAAGTGCACGAATCTTGGCAAGGCAGCTTCTTCAAACAAGATATCGATGGCACATTATGATAGAAGCATCTACATCAAGATCACTAGATGATTCAACATAAGCTGAAATATTTCATAGAAAAATACAAAAAAAATCAAAAAATATAAAAATCCAAAAAAATTAGAAAAAGGATTGAAAATAGTAAAGAGAAAAAATCGTCCTCTAGTGAAACCCACTTCGGTGGCACTTTGGACAGGTACCATGATGAAAACCTGGCAAACATGTGTCATGTGTAGAATCGAGCATCTACCTGCGTCATTTCAGGTGAAAGCATCTTATCACATCCATAGTAAAGCCAACATTCCCTCCATCTTATCCATAATAAATTTGTTCATCCATGAACCATTTATCCCATCCATTTTCACACATCTGCATCCATACTCCAAGTTATCTTAATCTTGATGAAAATTTGGTGCACACTTTATACTTGCTTATGGTAGACATCTTGACATGGGTCATTTTCATTGATCCTATCCTACCCAATGTTATTTGAACCTTGAAGCATTATCCAAATGAGAATCCTTTTTGCAAACAACTCATCTTATCGCAAGATGATCCATACCCATCCATCCATCTATCTATCTAATCCCACCCATGGCCTTTCAAACATTGCTAGACATTGGGGGTAGATATTCACATCCTGCTTTGGGAATAAATCTTGATATATATCCTCCAACTTATGTGGTGATCTAAACATTGGAAAATGTGAAATCAAATTGGTCAAGAATTTGTGAGAAAAAGGACAAATCACTAGCCCATGGCATATTTTGATGAGATGATGTTCCTTATCAAGCTTTATCTTTCATCGAACATTGAGCCAAACAATCAATATCAGTCGCATCTAATGTGTACTTCAGCATTGCATCCAATCATTGAAAACAATTTTGTTCCAAATCAAGCTTCATCAATCGAATCCAATCAATTATCACCTTGTTTGACTTAACACACTTAGTCAAACCACCTTGGGTGATCCCACAATAGTGGTTTACAATTTTTGGGTAAACTGGACACTGCAATTATTATTTTTAACTAAATCTTCACTTTTGGGCTCTTGTGGCGGCTAAACCGTGAGGAATTTTAAAATGATGCAAACTAAAGTCTCATCACATTTTGTCTTTAGATTCTAAAAATATTTTTTTGAAAATTTTTGGAATCAGATTGCACTTTTTTTTCCATCTCCCACGAAAACTAGTTTTTTTCAAAAATCAGCATTTTTAAAAAGTGACGCTCACTGTATACAGCATAACTTTTTTTGTATGAAGGATAAAATTCTAATTTTTTTGAATTTAGATTTGTAACTATGATATCTAGCACTTGCATTTGGTCTCATAATTTTTTATTCAATATTTTTTCCTTAATCAAGTTTCAAAGTCAAACCAATTGCAATTCAGACATATGTGGACTGTATACAACATAACTTTTTCTGTATGAATCAAAATTCAATTTTTATTTTTTTAATGGATCAAGGACATCAATACCCAGCGTCAGTGTATTTTTTAAATTTTTATTTTGATAATCTGTTATTTTTCCACATGTGCAGACCAGAGATTTTGATTTTCAATAAAAAACCTATGTTTAATAAAACTAAAAAATCAAATACATAATAAAAGAAAATCATATTAAAACTATATTTGATGGATAGCTCATTCCGAGGACTATCATTATCTAGCTGGGTTTCTAAAGTTTTATGCATTTTCAAATTCAAATTGAGCTTCGAACGATAACTTTTTACCCAAAAAAACTATTTTTTGAGAAGATAGGGTAAAAGGGGGGTTCGACCGAACCCCTTTAAAATAATAAGGGAAATTATTTTAAAGGTGTTTGGCTGAACCCACTTGAAATTGGTTCGATCGAACCCCTTCAATATACATACGAAATTCAAACAAGTTTTTCAGGGATTTTTTTCATTTTTCCGAGCTCCTCTGGTAAACGACGTTTTCCAGGTGACTCGCGTGCTTTCAAATGTGTTGACTGAAAAAGACAAATCACAGGTGAAAAATGTTGGATTTTTTGAAAATGTTCATATTTTATTTCTTTTTGTTGCATTTGTTTTGATTAATATAAGTTTTTTCAATTCTTATGACAGATTTTTTGCATTTTGTAGGAGAATTTGTTGTTAGCTTAAATCAAACATTTGTGTTTTGAAGAAGAAAATGGGACAAAAAGAAAAAAGAAAAAACAAAGCTCAACGAAAATTTTCAAAATATAAAGAAGAAAATAGATGCAAACAAAACTTGACAAATTATCATAGAAAGAAACAAGGTACGTGTTTATTTATTCTCTTTTTCGTCAAATATGGGTAAATTTATTTACTTACAATAGTGATTTTATCATATGTTTTGTCTATCAACAAGGAAAAATGCATCCAATAATTGATATATAAGAAAATTGAATGTTCTTGTATTCTATAAAACTAGAATCTGCAAATTATCACTAGATTTTATGAATGTTTATACTAAATGTTTTACTAGTTTTGATCTACAATATATTTCTTTTTATTTGTATTTTTTTGTAGCACCCAATTTTGCATAGATATCTATGTGTATGTCTTTTAAATCCTTATATTTATTTCATCCAATTGTGCATCATCAATTATATAGATATGGTAGAAACACCATTTTTCACCAATATTTCTCCCTCTATCAAGTAGTATCTCCTTTTGTATCAATACATGAAAATGAATAGTAGGGAAATTATTATGTATAACCAAATTGGATTAAAGAAGATGACACAAGATAATTCAACAAAAGAGAATTTTTAAACTCATATAAAAAACATAAATAGTGATAATTAGTTGAGAAGGTGGGGATAACTCAAACACCCCACAAACACACAAAAATTAGTAAAAAATATAAGTAAATTATAATAAATAGAATCATATTAGTTAACAATAACTATTTTTGGATTATGATAGATTTAACAAGAAGTACGATGAATATACACATAAAGCATACGTTAACTAAATAAGTTTAATTGCGAAGAACATATACATTTGTAGAAGTATGTATCTAAAATAATATTTTCTAAATTTTCTAACACATAATCTAACATAGAATTAGAATATTCTTTATAAGAGTGAAATAATTCATAAAGAAATAAACATATATTGATAGTAAAAAGAAAAATGTATTGAATTTGATAACCTAAATAAAAAGTTGAAAGTTTTAACTAACTTTATTCCTAGATTTAAGATTAATAACACAAAAATACTATCCAAAATAGATAAATCAACAAGTGTAAATGGTCTTAAATATAAATTGGTTTCACCTATATAAACTATGCAAGCTTATTTTTCCTATTAAAAAAAAGTACTATGTTTTTATTAAACAAAATATTAAAAATGGGATTTAATTATAAACAAAGAAAAACCTAGAATGAGAGTTGAGAAATAGATATCTCATCATGATAGAAATCTAGAATTATGAATCAATAGAAGATAATAAAAATTACATCATGTTTCCTAGATGGTAGCACATGACTACATTAAGGTCTATATGTCTACATAGATTTTTGTTGTACATAAAAAATAACAATTTATACAAAATTTGAAAATCTATAAAATAAGAATAAAATACACAACCAATAACAATAAACTTTAGTAGAATAACATGATAAATTCGTTAAAATAAATTAAATGATATAAAATGGTCATAATGTTATTTAAACTGAGCGAGCTAAGATAATATAATTATGATAGATAGGAAAAGACACAAAACCTCCATGTGAAAAGATTTCCAAGAATACATGTAGCTAGTGCCACAAAGGGAAAGGGGTGAATTTTGGTTATCTTACGAATTATATTGTCAAATCCCTAATTTGGTATTTTTACCTCCACAAATAATCAAATAAAAAGACATTAGATTAATATGGTTATGCTCTTATCTTATGTTCATCTAGAAGTTCTAAAACGAGCACAACATAAAAAATATATATAATCTATAGCAATAAGTGTATCCCTTAGATATATAAAATAAATAAAATTGAGAAGATGGATCAACATGAAAATATAATAGTTCAAACTATCACATGTTGTAATGTACACTCATATTTTTGATGAAAAATAGTCATGAGTAATGCACGTGTTATTTTGTTCATGTAATACCTGATAAAATTATTGTGTACTATAAAGTGTATTTTTATTGATTTGGGGTAATTTTAATTTAGTGACTCATTTATCTATGAGATGGGAGGGGCAAGTTTCTTTAATTTTTTAGCATTCTAGTCCTTACATATTCCTACTCTTGCATGTACATAGATTGCATCGTGCATAGTCCTTGTATGTACATATATATCATTTCACCTAGTTCTTGCATGTACAACCCCTTGCATATTTCAAGATCATATCACCTAAGTTCCAAGTTGCATACATTCCATGAATTTAGTCATTTGCATATTCATCATTGATCAAATAGAACCCTTAGCTCTTGCACAAGCTAGACACTACTCTTCATAGGTCTCAAAATCAACCCATTTGCTATCTATCACCCACATCACTTAAGGTTTATCACAGACTTTCAAGTTAGGAAACATGTCGGGTTATCCTTGCTCATCTAGGAAAATCCTTTTGGATTCCATCATCTCCTACATACCCTCTCTTGGTAATTGGTCCCTTGTGTTTATCCATCATGTCACAAGTCAATCCTTGAATCGTAACCAAATTTGGACCTAGAGTTGCATTTGACCTCTTGGATTCTTAATTTATCATGCATCATATTGGATACCATTTTCATTGCATTCTATTCCTTACATATTCCTACTCTTGCATACATAGATCACATCGCATAGTCCTTGTATGTACATATATATATATATATATATATATATATATTTGTTGTTTTATAATTTGAAAATTAGATTTTGTTCAGTATTAATAGATAGGGATTGAAGGTTGAGACACAAATCCTAACGATCACTCGTAATGGATGTACCTTATCTAAGAAAAATAAAATATTTAAATTTACTACATCTTGACTATCTACTTAGGTACAAAGAGGCTCATAGACTTACCACACTATCTAATAACATGCTATTTTTTATGGAAACCATAACATTCTTATATGTTATATAACATGATTGAATTATAGAACTTATAGTAACAAGTCTAAAACTTAGTTACTAGCATGCATAAATTTAATTGCATTAAAACATGAAAATATAATAGTTCAAGCTATCATGTTGTAACACACTCATATTTTTGATGAAAAATAGTCATGAGTAATGTGTGTTATTTTCTTCATGTAATACCTGATAAAATTATTGTGTACTATAAAGCACGTATTTTTATTGATTTGGGGTAATTTTAATTTAATGAATCATTTATCTATAAGATGAGAGGGGCAAGTTTCTTTAATTTGTTAGCAATTTGAGTTCAAAATTAAATCACTTTTATTTTCATTTAAATGTTGAATCATTTTTTTATTATAATCTAAATTTTGAATCTATTGACACCTCCAAACAATCATCTCTAAGTTGAAATAAATTATGCACGGTAAATTTAATGTTGAATGAAATGCATAAAATAAACCCCTCAAATTCTTGTTTTAGCATGTGTCCAGCTGGAATTAGCTAAATGTTATTTTAATTGTTTTTTATTTCTTTTCAACTCGCATTTTACACGCATTGGTTAAAAAAGAAAATACATGCAAATGCATATGGGTTAAAAAGAACAACACACTTTGTTTTTCATTGGGTTTAAAATTAACTCTTAGATAGAAAACACTACAAACGGTTAAAAATAACCCCTTTTCTTGACAAACACTACAAATAGATAAAATGAACCTTGTGCATTCTCTGTTTGTTCACATTTTGATTTTGGTTTAAAAAGAACACCATGCGAGTGTGATCTAAAATATTCATGTGCTCTCTCTTTGTTTTTAAACAAAGATCAATTGAACTATGAATATTTTGGTTCGCTTTTGTTAAGCCTTAGATCTTGGGCCTGCTTTGGTGGGAAAAAGTACTCACCCGAAAGTGACTCAAACCGGGAATGCGCTAAAGCCAAGCAACACCCAACCGGTATATAAATTCGAATGTTAAGGAAAACTCAGCATTACAGAACTTCTTGCGGACCAGCAATTGACTCCCCAGTACCCTTGTGGTGTGTCGAAACCTGCAGACCCTAACCTCTGCAGACTGGGATGATAATGCCTCTTGCATGGCCTTCTGAATGGGTGCCCGAAATAAATCCTTTGTTCTAAAAAACCACAAACCTTCTATTCTTTGGTGCAGCAACGGTCGTTGCCAAGGCACTTGCACCTACACAATTCTTAGTAGAAATGATCAATCTGCCATGGGAGTTTCATGGAGATTGGAAGCTTGGTTGCCCTGAGAAGTGAGTGCACTGTAAGGGGGAGCCCATGGGGCCAAGCTTATGAAATTCATTCACTAAGGATATGCGGTTCATGGGATCCATAAGAATATTGTCCTTGCAGCCTTAGGATTTTTTTGTAAATGTTTTCTATGTGGTTGAATTTCATTCTTTACAAAACCACGTGTTTGCCAACTGTTTTCAAACAACATGAACAAATGAACATCATCCTCCAAATCTGAATCAACACAATCAAACTAAAATAAATTCCTTGCAATCTGCTTGAAATTTTGTCTAGTGTGAAAATCTCACCAGGTTGTCATTCTGTCATCTTCAATCTCATCCGTCCATCCAAAATTGCATTTTCTATAAAATATCAATTTTGTTCTCATTTCGACACCTCTTAATTTGATCACATCACATAGTCCTTGTATACATATATATCATTTCACCTAGTTCTTGCATACATGTACAACCCAGGTTGCATATATCAAGATCATATCGTGCCTAAGTTCCAAGTTGCATACATTCCATGAATTTAGTCTTTTCCATATTCATCATTGATCAAATAGAACCCTAAGCTCTTGCACAAGTTCCACTACTCTTCATAGGTCTCAAAACCAATCCATTTTTTATCTATCGCCCACATCACATAGTCCTTGTATACATATATATCATTTTGAACCTAGTTCTTGCATACATGTACAACCCAGGTTGCATATATCAAGATCATATCGTGCCTAAGTTCCAAGTTGCATACATTCCATGAATTTAGTCTTTCCATATTCATCATTGATCAAATAGAACCCTAAGCTCTTGCACAAGTTCCACTACTCTTCATAGGTCTCAAAACCAATCCATTTTTTATCTATCGCCCACATCACATAGTCCTTGTATACATATATATCATTTTGAACCTAGTTCTTGCATACATGTACAACCCAGGTTGCCTATATCAAGATCATATCGTGCCTAAGTTCCAAGTTGCATACATTCCATGAATTTAGTCTTTTCCATATTCATCATTGATCAAATAGAACCCTAAGCTCTTGCACAAGTTCCACTACTCTTCATAGGTCTCAAAACCAATCCATTTTTTATCTATCACCCACATCACATAGTCCTTGTATACATATATATCATTTTGAACCTAGTTCTTGCATACATGTACAACCCAGGTTGCCTATATCAAGATCATATCGTGCCTAAGTTCCAAGTTGCATACATTCCATGAATTTAGTCTTTTCCATATTCATCATTGATCAAATAGAACCCTAAGCTCTTGCACAAGTTCCACTACTCTTCATAGGTCTCAAAACCAATCCATTTTTTATCTATCACCCACATCACATAGTCCTTGTATACATATATATCATTTTGAACCTAGTTCTTGCATACATGTACAACCCAGGTTGCCTATATCAAGATCATATCGTGCCTAAGTTCCAAGTTGCATACATTCCATGAATTTAGTCTTTTCCATATTCATCATTGATAAAATAGAACCCTAAGCTCTTGCACAAGTTCCACTACTCTTCATAGGTCTCAAAACCAATCCATTTTTTATCTATCGCCCACATCACATAGTCCTTGTATACATATATATCATTTTGAACCTAGTTCTTGCATACATGTACAACCTAGGTTGCCTATATCAAGATCATATCATGCCTAAGTTCCAAGTTGCATACATTCCATGAATTTAGTATTTTCCATATTCATCATTGATCAAATAGAACCCTAAGCTCTTGCACAAGTTCCACTACTCTTCATAGGTCTCAAAACCAATCCATTTTTTATCTATCGCCCACATCACATAGTCCTTGCATATGTATATATATCATTTTGAACCTAGTTCTTGCATACATGTACAACCCAGGTTGCATATATCAAGATCATATCATGCCTAAGTTCCAAGTTGCATACATTCCATGAATTTAGTCCTTTCCATATTCACCATTGATCTAATAGAACCCTAAGCTCTTGCATACCCTCTCTTGATCATTGGTCCCTTGTGTTTATCCATCATAACACAAGTCAAGCCTTGCATCATAACTAATTTGGACCTAGATTTGCATTTGACCTCTTGCATTCTTAGCTTATCACATCATATATCATACCATTTTAATATATCATACCATTTTCATATATCCCATCTTAGAATCGTATCCTTTTCAAATTCATTTTTTCCATGGAATTCTTAAGTTCAAGAATCTTTAATTTCATTTGATTTCATATGTTCAACTCCACTTATATATCATCATCTCTCACTTTCTTTGCACAATATTTTGTGACATGTATGAATGGCTCAACAAGCAGGAGGTTCTCAAGCAGAAGTTGAGCCCAATCTAGCTATTGGACCAAATGAATTAGTTGAAGAACACATGGACCTTGAAGATAGGGAGGAGGCCTGAGTTCAAACAATGCATGTTAGAGAAGGGTCATGATCACTTCCTTCTACTCTAATGGATGAGCATATAAAAGTAGCTGAAACAGTGGGGATACAAATTTCTTATAGAAATTTAGATCATTTAGTTGAAATGGATATGGAGAAACTGAAATGTTATGCTGACCAACCTAAAAATAAAAGTAAGAGGTCAATGACTAAATCTGTAAATAGAATAATCCATGATCATTTCAATCATCTTGAAACATTTGAAAAAACCCAATTGTTATCGCGTTTACTTCTTCCTGATGAGCTGAAAGAGTCATTACAATTGATGGGTGTATATTCTGCATCGAATAAGAGGAAACATATGACATTGCAAAAATATATTGTTGAAAATGTTAAAAAAGGTTTAGATTCCATTGGGAAAAGATCTCAATCATTGGATAAGGCCATTGCAAGAAAGGTGATTTTGACATCTGTTTTAAATAAAGAAATATCCAGAAAAAGAAAAATGTCAGCACTTTCCACTGAATTTGGTTATAGTAGAACCACACTAATAAAATATGAGAAAAAAAGAAAGGTTTTAGATGATAGTTCTGAAGGCAATTGGGAAATTATGTGTAGAGCTCCCCATTTTGACATGATTGAAGATGTTGTTAGGGAATTGATCTCAAGTTTTTGGAATGATCAGACTTGTCCGTCATCAAATACTAGAGATGTTATGAGGTACAGGATTGGACCTGGTATTTATGAAGAACATATTAAACATTGGCTAGACATAACACAACTTGAGATGTATATGAACTTTTGTAATATGTATAATCATATAAAGATTGGGCAAACAATGTTTCAAAGGATAAAGCCATATTATGTGAAGATAAACAAGTTTTTTGAAACTTGTTGTTGTCGTTATCACATTGAATTTGATCTCTACTATCAGGTGTTTCGAAAGATGATAGAAGAAAGATATGGTTTTGAAAAGGCACCTCCTAAACAGGTAAGTTTGTTCATAAAGGATCTATTATGTGATCATGAAAATGGACCTCAAATAAAATGCATAAAAGGACTATGTGAAACATGTGGAAATTTGGCTAACTTTCCTTCAACAAATGAAAATGCTGACCTGAGTCAGACAGTAAATTGCAAGAGTTACAAGTATGTAAAGTTTCAAACAAATTTTTGGAAAGAATCCACAAGGTTAAACTATGTAGAAGAGGAGATACCTATTGGGAAAGTTATGGAAGATTTTCAAAAATTGATACAACCATACATACAACATTCATTTTATGCTAAGTGGCAAGCACATCAATTTCAAACATTAAGAGATACTTTCCCACTTGGAACAATTCTATCAGTAGTTGACTTTGCAAAAAATTACTCTTTTGTACATCAAAAAGAGATTCAATCAGAATATTACTTTTCAAAGCAAGTCACTATTATGGTTCATGTGTGTTATCGACATGCACAATTGGAACTGGATGGTGTTGAGAGTACAGATGAACAACGAGCCATCAAGAAAGAATATCACTTTTATATTAGTGATGATAAAGAGCATGACACGCTTTTTGTACAACATTGTTTTACAAAATGTTTTTTTGAGAATTTGAGAAGCAGGGGTGTAAAATTTGAAAAAAAATTCATATGGTTAGATGGATGTGCGGCACAATTCAAATCATCACGGCCATTTTATGTACTTTCTAGATATCATAAAATTTACAACATACCACATGTTTGGAGTTTCTTTGAGAGTGGGCATGGAAAGGGTGAGCATGATGGCGCAGGAGCTTGCATCAAATGTGCTTTAAGAAAACATCAAATGAGTTATTTAGAAGATCATATAGATGATGCACATGATGTTGTTGAATGGTGCAAGAAATACTTTGCATCAAATGAGGTTGACACATCTTCAAGAACAAACCGAAACATTCCACATAGAGTGTTTTAGGAGATATCGGGTATGTATAAATTACATTTAAAATAAATAAATTTATTTAAATTTAAAATTTACACATATATATATATACACATGTTCAAGTTCACATAAGTTTTTTGCAATTACATTTATCTAGGTGTGGATAGAAGATCAATGCATGGATGCAAGAGGGTAGAAAAAACAAGATCTTTGCATTGTGTTATGAGTTTAGATAGTCACCCTGGATGGACATTATACACGAGGGATTACTCTTGTTTCTGTACTAAGTGCATTGCAGGAAACTCTCATGCATGCAACAATGAAGAACTTGAATACGTTAGTAAATGGGATATGGTACCACTATTCGTTTCAGACACATACGATGAAAATGAGGATGAAAGATTTCAAGACATTCCTTTGATTTCAATTGATTATGACCATATTTCAGGATTGGTTAGAAAAGGTACATGTGTAAGTTTTCAATAATTTGAATATTATATAAATTTAATGATCTTTAACTTGTCTAGAGAAAATTCTATTTTTTTTAGAATTTTATTGTGTAAATTTGGTGTACAGGAGATGTTTTTGCAGTTATAGCAGAGCCTGAAAACATAGAAGGTGTTAGCTATTATTTACTGCATTGCACAGAAGAGAGGAATAAGCTAACACAACCTGAAACAAATGATGGAATGTTATTTCCCACAAGTGAGTTTGAATTTAAAATTATATATATACATTGTGTACATTTGTACATTATCTTAAAAACATTAAATATATATTGTACAAACCTTGAGCACGCAAATGTTGTACACATGCACATGTATTACCTCAGGTTCATGTTTATCATGCAGGTTCTGTTCTTGTGCAAGGGATATATCTAAGACAAGTCAAATTTGTTCAACATGGGATTCATTTTGTGGACTATCAAGTTGATAACAAGGTATATCAATATAGTCACCTTATAATTGCTACCGCCCTACATCTTCATGCAGTTCCACATGCACACGGATGAAAAAAATGGAGACTAGATAGTGATGACCATCAAAAAATTTTACATGTTATTCAAGTGCGGGTTGAACCAGAATGTTTGAGTTAGATTATATCCCTGATTTTCAAGTTCACTTGTACATGTACATACATTTTGAAGACGAGAACTTATAGTAACTTGTTTGAACTCTAGATTGTTTTAGTTACTTATAATATATGTTGATGACAAGTGTTTTAAATTTGGTTGGACACAAATTAGGGGTTGAAATACATTGAGAACCTTAAATTGAGTAGATATTTCCAATTATATATTTGTTCCATGGAATTCAAGTACTTGTTATGTACATAATGTGCAAACCTTGTCATAAAAAAATTCATTGCTTGAGTGATGGTGGGAGTAGAAGAAAATTTAGTGTTAGTTTCAATGATCCCCAAAATCTAGCATGTTTATTTATTTATATCTTCAATATAATGTTGTGTTTATGTATATAGTTGTATATATTTAATCAAGATGGTTAATAAATTATAGTTAATTAATTTCTCTATTGAAATGTAACATGTTAAATATTATTGCAAGTATCTATATTTAAATAATTTTTTAATTTAAATTATGAACTTTATTGAATCATTGCATCATATTGGAGATTATTGTCAACTCATAACATGGACACATGATTTCATCTTCCTATTTCCTATTAGGTATATTACTAGGACAAAACCCTATATTTATATAGATCAATTTGAGGCTTCTCAAATCCCTTCACTTAAAGGTAGATCTATGTAGATGATTCCCATTCTTAGATATTTTCATCATTTTAGATTACTTTCGTACAAGGGATTTAATTTTCAACATTGGATATATTAAATCAAATGATTGTGCTTTGAAAAGTGAATAAGATGGAGGTATACTTTGATTGTTGAAAAATAATATCAAATAGATAAAGTTGAATAAGATGGAGGGTATACTTATTTTGATTTTTTGAAAAATGATATCAAATAGATAAAGTTTTAGATTATTTCTATATCAAACTTGAAAACAATCCCTCTCAATCAATGTGAATACTTGGAATTTTGTATTGGATCCCCCTCTACCTTGCTTACAAGGTCTCCCTCCTCTCCCTCACTCCCTTGTTGATGCCACTATTGTGTGATGGATAAATGAATTAACATCGTGTTTAACATGCTATGATCTCTTACTCACACTTATGAAATGAGTTAATGAAATGATGGACTAACCTAATGAAGAAAAAGATAGTTTATGCATCTTATGCATATGCTAAGAATGGGAATAGGTTCTTTCTTCCTTCTTATTGAATCTACTTCATCTTGTATTTTATGTATTTTGGTTATAAAGGAGAATATTGTCTTGTGTGATTATGAATATTATCTCATCCCTAGTAGAGTAATGTGCTAGGTGTTTATGTTGTCTTGAGGGTGAATATTCAGCTCACTCTTTATCTTTTTAGCCGATAGGCTACATATAGTGTGAGATTTGAGCTTGAAACAAGTCTCACACTTGCAAAACACTATTGAGTCATCAAAAAACAAGTTTTAGGTACCATTTAATGGTAAACTAGCTGCCATAAAAGCCTCCAAAATATCACTTATAACATAAAATCAGATAAATATTAATTTTCCAACTAGATGGGAACATTCTATTTCCATTTGCAATGTTTTTTGTCAATTTGATGGCAACTTTATTTTTTCGCTTATTATTAATTGTTTAATCCATCCACATACAACTAGAATTTGCAGCACATGGCATCCATGCACACCCATGAACAACCACACACTCTATAACATATTAACATACATATAGTTTTCTATCGGCATAATCTTTGAACCTCCTTTAGGTGCAAGTGCTAGTGGTAGAAGGTGCCTTGTGAGTGTCTCCTTATTGTGCTTGTGTTTTTACTTGGAGAGTGTGCCATATTAGTATGCATGCTACTCATTTATTGAGAAGACATATCATATATCCTTTTATGTTTACATACTCATTTTTTTTGCATGTGTTTGACTTTGTGCTAGTGTAGGACCATATGTGATGACTAGTTTGTGTGAGTGTATGTTATCACACTCTTACATGCTATATTATTTAACATAATTTTTTATGTGTTTTATTCCATCTTATCCTTAGTAAAATATAGGCATTATGATATATAATAATGTTAGACCTCCCTAGGTATGCCTTGGCCTCCACATACAATAAAAATACGAAACCCTATTCTATTGCTATGTGGTAGGATAACTAGTTGTAATTTACAACATCAAATGAGTAATCCCACTTTATGCCAATTATCCTCTAATTTAAATATCTAGGAGGGAAATAAAGTGTATTTAGTATTTGAGTCCCACCACTCCATAAGGGTTGTCAACATGCGTATGACATAGCAAGATTTGGGTATCTCTTGCATATGCCCTAAATTATTTCTACTCATCATATGAATATCAATTGGAATAAGATCTAATGCTAAGAGGTTGTATAAGTAGTACTTGTGAAGTAATTATGCACCTCAACATCATCACAATGTAATAGAAAAAAAATTGCATTACAAAAAATATAAAAAATGACATTTATAGATCCCAAGTTTACTAGAAAATTACTTTATTGAGAAATTTGGTTTAAATTTGTAGGCATCTCTTATGCACACGGGGGATCATATCTAGAGAAATTGGATCAAGATCATAAAAATGAGTACACTTTTATGAGAATGAGGTTAAATATCTAGATTTTATTGTATAAAACAAAATTGCTATATCTTTTATGCTATTCTATTTAATTTTCAAATTTTTAAAATAAAAATCAAGGATAAATGATGCTTACCTCTTGAAGTGGGTTGCTAGCATCAATATAAACATGTAATTTGTATATATTTTAGTAGGAAAATGGCCTTTACAATGCAACATGATGAAAAGTCTAGAAATCTCTATCTCAAAGGGGTGAATGTGCAAATGTTTTTTTATGATCATCTCCCTCTCTCTCTCTCTCTATGTGTGTGTGTGTATGGATATGTACATGTATATATATGTATATGCATATTTATATACATCTACATACATATACATATATATGTATATACATATACACATATATAAATGTATATGTATATATAGTGAAAAATATATATTTATCTAGATAAATATTAATAGGGAATAGGGCTTTGATCATTTAAACAACTTGCATGTTAGTGACGATAAGAATAGGAATTTGAAACTCTTTAAGAAAGATACCAATTGTTTACCATAGTTCTTATTCATGTTCACTAAATACTAGTTTTTTACCATAGTTCTTATTCATGTTCCCTAAATACTAGTTTAAATGAATCAAGTGGTAATCAAACTTGTTATTTCATTGTGGAGTTTACTGTTATTTAATGTATAGATATGCAACATATCTAGTAATTTTAGAATTTTGTTACAAGTCAAAAAGATAATAGAGGTATAATTTGAATTGAATTTTCTTAATGTTTCAAAGAATAAAATTTATTTGTTTCTTTGTTCTTACTTTCTATCAAGATTTTAATTTCATCATTTTTATCAAATTTTAAAACTAGAAGAACATGTCCTTGAAATTAATAAATTATAGGCTCAAGTAAATACACTCATTTATAAAATATCATTAGTTTACTTGAGCTTGGGAGTCATTTATTTTATAATTTTTGACTGCTTACTATAATTTATTCAACATGGGCATGCATGTGCAAAATATTTATTGTGATCAACATGAATGAACTTAATTATAAAGTGGCATTCATTTCCTAAAATTCTACTTTAGAGAGATCAAATGAATATATCATATAAGGAAATGTAAGTTGTAAGAGATCATCAAATAAACAAATGTATGTATATTGAATATAAGTGAATGTATACATATATCATATAAACATGTAAACATATCAATATTGATCAATGTATAAACATGTAACATGTTATAAGAAAAGTTCCAAATGTATGTATATCATAAAAGAAAATGTAAGTTAGAGATCATCGAATGTCGAATACTAAAAATCATCATATATAGCAAATGTAAGTTAGATATAATCAAATGTCAAATACTAGAAAGATCATCATATAAGCAAATACATCTAATATGTAGGGCCTAATATGAATGTCGACTCCTAGTCGAACGACCATCTGAATGAGAACGGTCCTGCTCTGATGGATGTGCTGAGCCCTGCAAATAAAATGGTGTACAAAATATGTTAAATACATATAATTTATATTAAATATGTATCTAGATCTATGCATGTACATATTCATGTACATATACACATGTATATATAAAAATTTAAAACTCACATGTCCACTAGCATCAGATTCATCCATAGAGTCACGTCGATGTGCATGATCTAGAACAAGGCTAGGAGTGACATTAGGTATGTCCACCTACAAATATATAAATTCATATATATCAGTGCATGAATATCTAGTTAAATTAAAACTAAAATTTAAAAATAATTATAAAGGAATTGAAACATGCACACATACATGCACATCATCTGATATTGGATGACCTGAGTCCTCTGAAACAACCACCTCCACCATATCAACTATATGATCAAGCGACAAATCAATATCTACATCCCTCTGATCTATCTCATGTTGTGCCAACAATGATGAGTGGAGAGGACTATGTAGATGAGATGGCATCGATGATAACGAACTAGCACCAACCAACATCTCAATAAAACCCATAGTCTGTGCAGCTATCAAATGATCAGATGGTGGATCCTGACGTGCACTAGTGCTGGGTTGAGAGTGATGGGATCCTAGAAGTGAATGCCCTCCATGTGCCAAATGATCTCTAACATGCTCTATACTGATCCCATAGTCTGATGTAATGAAAGCATATGCCTCCAAGAGTTCCTCAGCCAAACAAAGCAAAGTCCTGTGTGCCATATCTCCTGTAAGTGCCTCAAGCTTTGTGGGAGTAGGGATGCCTACTGATGTGAAAGGATCCATGGTGGTCCACTGTGCTGAAGATGACGTGGGTCGGGGACGTCTAGACATCAAATAATGACCTACACGATCAGTAGATATCCTATTGGTGGTAGCTGCAATGTCACCTATAGTATCAATTGCTTCCTTTTGGGAAGGAACAACAACCTCATCTGCTATGGGGGCTAGAGCTGGGGTGAGAGCAGGAGACCTCTCACCAACCAATACCCTAAATACTGGGGTCGGTCTATCTGCTCAACAATAAGTGGGTCTGTTAGCAATCCTGCCATGCCCTTGACTAGCATATGGTGGAATGTCTAGGTAGTTGACTTTGAGGCCCAAATGGACCTTAGCATACAATTGCTGAACAAAATATAATGGAATCTGGTCATTGTTTGGGTATTGACCATGTGTTGTGAGAAATCGTGGGTAGATCAACGAGGCCATATCACGATCATCACATCTAGTGACCTGGTATCCCCTAACCTTACGTGTATTTTGATAAAATGGAAAACAATTGGTTTTTATCATTTCTTTGGTCACACTATCCTGCATTTGTTTAAGGGGAACCTCACCATGTACTTCTTCCCGCATGTGGGAAAGAATAGCAGCTACTCTATCTAGAGAAAATGCACTTGTCCTCTCAAGTTCATCTCTTAGTTTTTCAAGACTATGCAATATTGACATGCATGGTTCAGAATATATCCCGGGGTTTACATTCTCCGCTAATGAGTCTTTCAATTTATTAATCTCATTAGTGGTATTTTCAAAAAAAGATTCCAGAGGTGGAGCATTTTCATTATCCATGTTATGTATGTATATGTACCTAAAGGAGCAATGAGACCTTAGTTTAAATAATATATCTAGATATAAGGAATAGAAATCTAAAATAGTTCTAATAATTCATCTACTCATCAATAATATTTCCATACCATTAGTTCACAAAACATGTTCAACATCTATCATAGTTTTTAATTTAATCAAAACATTCACATTACTAGATTGCACAAAAAACATAATCTAAAACAATTATAAAATTTAAATTTACAAGTGTGTGTGTGCACTCTAGAACAAAATGTGTCATTAAAGACAATTTAAAAAACATTGATAAAGGTTGCATCTAAGATTTATTTCCTACAACTAGTAATAAAGGGAAAACATTATTACTTAACATTGAAAATAAAAATGTTGAACATGAAAGTGAAAATGTTTCAAAATTTTATGAAACACCTAGATTGAAAAGAGTAACATCATAGAAAAATAAGAATTCAAATTTAGAAATATTTTTGAATAATGTAGAAATGAACCCCATGATATTAAAATTAAACTCCATGATCCAATTGTTGATAATATTAATAAAATTGATAACACACATAAAAAAATGAAAGTCATTGTATCTCCAAGTTACATAAGAAGAGAGAGGACCTTTCCGAATTAGAATACTAACCAAATTTTACAAGAGTGTGGTACAACTAAAATACCAAATTTATCTAAGGACTTATTAGATTTATTTTAATGTGTTAGATACAATGATTGTAATTTTTGTAAAAATGTGTTTAAATGAGAAGCGTTTACAATGCAGTGGGTTATCAAAGTTTATATCATGTACCCATTATGGATGAAAAATGATCTCGGAAATAAAATGTTTGAGAAAAAGAGATATGAGATAGTAAAATACAATTTGAAGAGTGGAGGTGAAGATTCTAGATGTGAGTTGGTCACAAGAGAAGCACTGCTAATTTTATTTCTAATTTTAAGAATATTTTTTATAAGTATGCAATACATAGCCCCTATTCTTGATGGTTAGATCAACAAGTCAAGGTGTGCAAGGATTTTTCCTAATTGGAACTATTATAGATCTATAGTCAATTTTATATAAAATTACACATTGCAGCCACAAAAATAAGTTGAATCATATTAATATTACAATTCTATTCAGATAAACTATTATTGTTCACATCACATATAGGCATGCCCCTACTAGTAAAAAACAAAATAAGAAGATAGTTAGGGAGCACAATTTTTACATGTTAGTGATGATCAATATCATTCGTCATAGTATGTACAATATTGTTTTCAATAATTTTTTGAGTTATTACAAGAAAACATTGGTATTATAAAGGTTCAAAAAATCAATATTTGGTCAAATAATTATATTGATTAACTCAATTTAATGCTTGTGTATTCATATTGGTCTAGTAGAATACATGCAGAAAAGGTTATACCTTGTATTTGGATTATTTTAAAAGGTGGGCTACCTTCTTCATGTGGAGGAATTGTGTGAATAATGTCATTATGTGGTTCATTGTATGAAGTTTTCTCTTGATGAGGAATAAATAAACACTTAGTAAAATAGTAACTAATATAATCTACAAAGTGCATAGTGTGATGTTTTGAAGTTCAATATATTGTACATAAGATTTAGTGGCATGATAGGAGGTGAAGGGATAGAGAGATTTGGAAATGCTAGAGGAATTTTATTGTTAAGTTGTACTATAGCAAGATCCACAAGAATAGGACCCTAGTTGGCAATCTTGTGATCCTCATAACTTAAGTATTAATTCATTTATTGAGCTATTGAAGATATCTAGTTCTTTTCTTTTTTTTTTGATAGTTGTAGCAAAATTTATTGATTATCTCTATGTTATGGTTCTATTTTTCTCTCTTTCAATGATTTTGATTATGTAAGAACAAAAAATGATTAGAATAAATTCATTAAGACTACTAATCTAGATAATTTCACATATGCTCCACATATGCTTGCAAAATATGCTCCTATAGAAATGGTGACTTTATATATTTTGAAATGTGTTTACTCTATATAATGATGTATGAGTCATTTTCTTAATCTTGGGGGTGTAGTGTATGAGAGTCTAGAATTGGATCCAAGATGGAGATTTTGTGTGATGAGAAGTGCCTTAGATCCTATCATCACGTGAGGTCCACTAAAAGAATGTTCTTAGTTTGAACACTATTTTTCTCTCTTTACAAAACCAAAATATATTGGGAATCATGAAAATAGTGGTGAGTACACTAGAATATCAATCAAGAAAGGCAAGTACATCAATCCCACAATAGTAAGTATGCTCAAAATTTGACTCATAGAATATGATGTCATTATAGATTTCATTATCTAAAGTTTTCTCTTTATGAGGAATAAATAGAGAATAATTGGAATAACTTGCCTAATGTAATGTACAAAGTACAAATAACTTGATGTTTTGAAGACATGGATATCTTAAAATTTTAATTGAATTATTTTTTGTAGAGGATGTGGTGTTGGGTATTTTTCTTGCAACCATATAGATATTAAGGAAATCTATCATAATGTCCCAGTCTAGGAATAATGTAGGCAATGGGGAAGTGGCCTATATATTTAGACTAGGGGGGAGAAAAATTAGAGTAGATAGAATGACTTGGATAAAGCCTCCTCTTCTTTGAGCCTTACTAAGTTTGGAAGTTTATTTCCTATAGATCTTAAATATAGGAACACAACTAATTTATTATATAAGAGGTCTCTAATTTGGTAGTTAGTTCAAATGATGTGAAGTTCTAGATATAAGCAAGCTACTCATCCCTATATATATATATATATATATATTGTGTTTATCACAATAAAAATTTACCTAATATTTATATAGTATCATATAAAATCCTATACAAATACTATGTATTGAATAACACTCTCTAGGGATTTAATAGCTTTATATTACTAAATTTATGGATGATGGAATAAAACCTACTTCACTAGATAATATGACACTAACATATATATTTTTATTTTCTTTCTAAATGAATAGAATTTCCAACCCTCAACTATCAAATTTATCTTGAATACATGAAACCTTAATGAATTGAATAAAATACTAACATTCAAATCAGTCTAATGCACTTGGATTTATCATTTAGAGCTTACACTCTCAAATTCCCTTTTACCCCAATGATGCACCCTAATTGATAATGCACAATCAATTTAAATTCCCCACATATTATTTTAGAAATTTTTCTCATCGTAGCATGAACTACATAGTGTAACATAATTTTATAGCACATATTAGATGCAAACTAATAAATAATTAATATACAAAAAACACAAACTCAAAGATTCCATGAATCCATAAAAAAACTTAAATAAAAATGGAGGTCCATAATACACAATTATAATAAAATGTTTCTTATATGACCTTAATAAAGGACAAATCATCAAGATGTTGAGATTAATGTATCTATATGACCTTAATTTTCTTATAAAAATATAAAAGGCCAAATGTTTGACTCTAAAAGATAGGAAAAGTATTCAACTAGGTGTTGGGGTTTGTGGGAGTATGAAATAATATACTAGGGAAAAATAAGGTCGAATTCTCTAGCTTTATATATTTTTATTTTTTGGAGAATGAAAAAATGATGTTAGTAGGTATGTCTCAATAGGTAGTTACTCTAAAAATTGATGATGTTAGCATCATATAAAGATGGCATTATCATGATTTTGACATTGTGAAATAAAAGATGGATAAAAATTTAGACGCATGGAATCAATTCTAGAACTCTAAAACACAAGATTTTTTTTTACTAGTAGAGGATGAAGATAATAGGGGTTAGAAAGGGATGGTACTTAAGGATTGGAAAGACTAAATTCCCAATACTACAAGGAGTAAATACAAATAATAAGATTGTGAAGTTGTTGGGGAATGATTGAAATGACATGATGGTTGAGAGATGAAAAAATTGGTGCAAAAATACTTATAGACATTTGGATTAAAATGGATTGGGATTTTTAAGTTTAAAAGGGAGTGGTATGGTAGGATATAACCAAGTCTAAAATCCTAGAAAATATAACACTTGAATACAATAGAGCTAAGAGGGGTCAAAGAATATGGAGACAAGAATGGTTTGAATGGAGGGTCAAGCCAAACACTCTAGAAATAGAAAATATTCTAGGTCACTAAGAAACACTAAGGATTGGATTACTAGCATGACAACCGCAATAAAATTGAAGTCCAATAGAATCCATACTTAGATAAATTTAACAAAGGTTGAAAGTGGATTATCAAGATTAGTTGAAAGATTATAATTTGAGGATGAAGCCCAATAGACCAATGGAAAAAGAAAAATGGAGATGGTAGAGATGAAATATTGGTATGCAAATCCATCAAAATAACAATATGGTAATTGATAGAAATTCATGAAAATGACCAACACAACTTCACACATAGGATATTTTTTTAATTTTTAGAAATTGAAGCATCTTGAACTTGTAGGGGACATCACCGAGTAGATATTTGAAAAGAATTTAATAGAGGAAATTATAATAAAAATTCAATAGCCATTCTACCTCTTCCTTACTCAATCACCTTAAGTCTAGATTCCTTCATGATTTATTTGTAATAAGCCTCCTATAATCACATGTAGCTTTTTCATTTTAAGATGAAAAGATGTATTTTAACTAGTATTTAAATATATATAAGGAATTAATTACTCATAAAATAATTAGTTTCATTAGCATATGAATCATCCTTTGTTATCACATCATCTACATAATATTGGTGTGATCAACCTAGATCAACTTGTGTTATCAGTTTAATTAATTTCTATTCTTTGGCCAACTTCATAGGCATGTTTTATATGTCAAATTATTATAATATAGTGGTCCATTTTTCTTGTTTTTTTTCTCTTGATTTATTCTACTAAGAAAGTCCTTTACTACTACATGTCAAAGATTACTACAACTACTTATTACTGAAAATGTAATTAAAAATTAATCAATACTCACACTAAAGCATAATCTTGCTTCAAATTTCGATAATTTATCTTTGCATCTTTGAATGATACACTCATGAAGGCTACATGTCTTTCATTTCCTAGGTTTCTCATTTGAATAAGAATGGTTGTACAATGTGGTCAAATGAAAATGAGTATATGTACAATAGTTTAGAATAGTTTGGGCTTGTAACCAATATAGGGGATTCAAAAAATGATTTTTTGATTTATTCAACTGCCTTAGCTTACATTTTCCACTATATTTTTGCATATTTCATCATCTTAGTATTTAGTGGCCTCATTATCTCTAAAAAACCTATTTCAAATTTCTTTATAAAGTTAATCTTACCAAACCAATAATTCAATTCATTATTTCTTGTTGAAGGTTGTGAGAAGATCTTGTTTATGCTTGAATACAAAAATGGATTGTATACCTTCCTTGTTTAAATGTATTTTCCTTCTTTATCCATTGGAATTGCATATAAAAAAATAGATTGAATACAAAAATGAACTGAATACAAAAATAAATTGTATACTCAACTATTTATATTCTTCCAAATTCTAGATAATGAATTTGTTGAAAATGCTTTAAAAAATTTCAAACAAATGCAATTGAAACCACGAATTGTGCAGCAAATATGAGCTATGGAAAACCTGAGATGATGTGTTGGAGGGTTCACTCAAAGGTGAAGGCACGCTTGGTGAAGGCACACTTTTTCTTTGCACGCACTCTATTCACGGGCCACTGTTCTCTGCTTGGTGAAAATGATAGGGATGAGGCTTTTTTTTGTTTTAATTTGTGTTAAGGGGGTTCGACGGAACCCTAGTTTGGCTGAACCCCTTTATTTTATTATTAAAGCGCATAATTCAATGGGGTTCGGCCGAACATATGGTTCGGTCGAACCTTGGGGTTCGTTCGAACCCACATGAAGGTTCGAGCAAACACTTGGGTTCGGTCGAACCCCTTCACTTTGTGAAAAAGGGAAAATTGACTTTTCCCTTCCTCCACAAAAGTGTTCACCACTTATGTGGGTTCACCCCCTTCTTGTGCGCGATTTTACTCTAGGATAACACAACTTCCTAAAGTTTACAAGTGCATTATCATCTTATTTGACTTAACACACTTAGTAAAATTATCAAAATCAACATCACCTTGTTTGGCTTAACACACCTAGCCAAACTATCCTCTTGTGTACAAATTTACTCTAGGATAACACAACTTCCTAGAGTTTACAAGTGCATTATCACTTTTTTTTGACTTAACACACTTAGTCAAACTATCAATCCATCAACCCGATCGATCAAAATTAAGCTTGGTTTTCAGAAAAATCCCAAAACAAAGCACTGATATCATCACATATCCTTATCCAAATTGTTAAAATTATGCAAAAATCCAAAAACATTTAAAAAATAAAAAATCCAAAAACATTGGAAAAATCTCAAGAAAAGTCTTAAAAAATCTCAAGACAAGTCTTAAAAAATTTCATCATGCAATCTTGTCAGTCTTTCACCTTGTCTGAACTATGTTGTCTCTGAGCTTGAAAGTAGGAAAGGTTGATTTTTTATCATCCCCCGAGACATTTAGGTCAGTCCTTTAGGTGTTCATCATAATAAAATGGCAACCTATTTTCCCATCTATCTCATCATTGAGTCAGGTTGGTCATCAGTCGAACTACGTGGTCTTTGTGTATATAACGTAGGCAAGGCTAATCTATGGATCATCTCCCGAGACCCCTAGGATAGGTCTTTAATTTAGTCTCTCCGTCGTAAAATCTCAAAAATACCAAAAACACTTGTAAAATTTCAAAAATACCAAAAACAACCTCAAAATATTGGAAAAATCCAAAATGGTGCATCCATTCCATCTCGCTTTCACCCGTGAATTTTCATCACTCATAATAAAATCAATCATCACTATCACCCTTTGGTAAGTCAATCAAAAGCAAGTCTAGTAGGTTCAAAAGTGAACACCCTAATCGTCAGAGTCTCAAAGGTCTAAATTAGTAAGCAAGAAAGTTGATCAACTCGGATTATCAATAGCTTATCATCCAATCAGTCTCACCAAAACCCTAATCACAACATGTCCTAGGATAAAAATTTCCCACAATGGACATAAGCATTTGGTATCTCATAGTAGTTTAGTCTTGGCTAGCAGTATGAAGAACATTATCTTGTTTGGTTTTCTTTATTTGGTCTTTTATTGGCTTATCTTATTTTGAGCTCATTTCCAAGGACCTCTCGATGATGCCTAAACAAAAATAGGTTTAGAGAGAAAGGAACGGGGGCAAGGATCATTGTCTCTTTTATCTACTATGCTTGTGGGATACACTTGTAAAATAACTGAGTCATAAGTATTTTGTTTGGTTTGTAGGAAGGATATTTTAGATATCTTGTTGACCACAGAGGAAAGCTTGCTTTCCTATGTTTTGGTCTGAGATGTTTAGAATTTCTGAACTACATCCTGAATGAAGTATGAATGCTAAGTGTGAACAAGAATAATCCTATTTGATTGTCAAGTCAAAGTCCATCACACTAGGTACCAGCCCATCCTAGTTCTTTATACCTCGATGCATCATACCTAGGTGTGTTAGAAAACATAACGTAATTGACCCTTTGAAAATCCCAACTCGTGGAACACAAATCACCATCATTGTAACTAACTCTTTGATTATAATTTCTTCTATCTTCTTTCTATACTAACATGGTATCATGACGGTAATCTAAACATCACCAATGCATACTCTTTGCATCCACTAGATCATTAGCATAAAAGGCATATTGCATCATATCGTTATCTTAAGTTATGAGGAATAATATAAATTTGTTATTCTAAGCATCATAAGAAATCATTGCATTATATTCATACATGTATCACATCCATCAATTGCATATCATTTATCATTTGCACCATCATTAGCATGTCATTTACCACGTAATCATCAAAATACATATAAAAGGTATAAAAAGAAATACATGTATCCATTAGAAACATCACCATATCACATAGGAACATCTCATAGCATATAGGAAATTAAGCACTGCATATCATACAATGCAAAACATTTCATAAAAGGTAAATCATCTCATATATATCATCAAAAATATGTACTGTCAAGATACAAAATCAGATCAAGTGTGTAATCAAAATACATGGTACAATGAGGGCAAATAATCGAGGCCCACGAATCAAAAATGAAGAAACTGTCTGTGATCAGAGGGCTAGCCCTGCTGGATTCCACTCTCTCCCATCTGCCTCTCACTATGATCCTCTGGGGGCCTCATCCCTATCTGTGGATAAAAATCTGGAACTCGGCCTACTGATGGCACTACCTATCTATAGTGCTACCGATAATACTCGACCTCCTTGACCACCTCTTTGTAGGCCTATAAAGAAACTAACCGGCTTCGGGATGAGGAAGTTGTGCTCTCTAGCTGCTTCCATCAGCAAATCTCTTGATCCCTCTCGAATCATGTATGATCTCTCTTAGTGGTAATTGCAGAAACCTACTACTATGCTTGATCTCTCTCTGCTGTCAGGACCTGCACCTGACTTTGCAACTACTGAATCAGTGCATCTCAGTGGTTTGGCTATACTACTGGTTGTGCTACTAGCTGTTGTTATGGGACTACCTAAGACTATCCATCCTGTGTTGTTGGCTGCTACTGTGCCTAGTCTCTCAAGGTGTCTAGTGAGGAGGTGGTCCACCTCCTCCTTCTCTCTGTCCTTGGCCTCTTCCCACTATCCTACCCCTGGCTCTTTGGCATGGAATCGCTGCCCTGGGAACTATCAACCTCAAAGGAGGTCAGAACCATGCCTTGTATGCCATAGTCACCCCTACATCTATTTCCCCCTAACCATATGGCCACGGTCGGGCCACTAACTACCTGAAGGAGGACACTGCCTCAGCTGTCGGGATGGGTTGAACCCATGTTGTTTCTCTCGAGGTACGGGAGAAGATCGCCACGTACTGATCGTCGGGCCTGTCCTACATCTCGCCAAACTGTTTGGCTACCCTGTCGAGGAGATACTGCTCTATCATGGTATGCTCTCAACCCTACATAAATCTATCCTTTCGAGCGAAGAAAATTTGTTGTGCATCATCATACCATGGGCCTATGCCCATCCACAGTCTCTAGGTGAACTCTCTCATCTCATCCAAAACCCATTGCCAGTAAGTTAGACCACCTTTTCCACTATGGGTAAAGTGAATCTATACCCCATTGTACCGCCACACGATGGGATCATCAATGTTAATAATAACTGGTGTCACATCTGGGCGAAGCACTGGGATCCACTACCATGCCCAAATGTGTAAAAGGGCAACTTCGAGCTCGAGAGCCTTACTATCCAAGTAGGAAAACTCGTGCAAATCTCTGTATAGGGAGGCCAACAATACTGGTCCCCAGGCAAAGCACTCCTGATGAACGCACATCTGCTACCATGCCAATCCCCAACCCGAAATAAAGTATCGACCACACCGATCAAGTGCTACAAGACAAGAAATAATGGTGGCCACAATCAATCTATAAGTGGGAGCTCTGCCCCTGTATCGCTCCAGGTCAATCTGTCTGTCACAAAGGATAAGCTCATCAACACCCATAACATCAAAGCAGGCATCCCTACCCTCCTTCGGATCATAGATCACTTGAGCTCCATGGATAGGCAATCGAAGAATGTGCCAGACATCTTCAAGGGTAATGGTGGCCTTGCGAGTGGGAATATGGAAGGAAGACGTCTCACTATGCCACCGCTCGGTGAGGGCAGTCATCATACCTAAATGTGCCCAAACGAGGGGGACATACGCAACATACCAGAGCCCAAGAATCCCAAGCTACTCCTATAGATACACATGCATACCTTGTAATCTCTTGAGTATCGGCCACCAGTGTTCCCTCGAATGAAGTACCTCAAGATCCTCCTGCACAAGGAAAGCACCATGTCAAGTCCCTTGAAAAAATCTACCCCCCTACCTTTTTTTCACATTTGAAACAACAAGTGCGACGTTGTTTGCAAATGCGACGCAGTTTGCAAAGTTCCAAACTATGCCGCGTGGCAGACTTTGACAACCCTATTTCACTAACTACGTCGTGCGGTGCTCTTTGTGCATGCGGCCAGGTTTGATGGAAAATCCCTAATTTTCCTAACTGCATCATGCGACGCTCTTCACATATGCGGTCTAGTTTGGGACTGCACGACCCCGACCGAGCATTTTCCGCAGCGCTATATAGCGTCGAGTAGCTTAAAACAAACTTAGACCTTATTTAATGCACGAATAACGAGAAAATTAAAAATCGGATAGGGGTACATACCACAGGTCCTGCGCCAAGTGGCCGCTGGTGCACTTGTACTCTCTCCAATACGTGCCTGGGAAGCTGTCGTTGCACCATTTTGACCAAGACTCAGAGCTAAAAGTGTGAAATTTTCTGAAGGCAAAGTGTGCAAGTGTGTTGAAAGTGACCCTTCAAGGTCTATTTAAGCTTGCAATTAGGGTTTTTGACCTAATTTGACCTTCCAGTTAGGGTTATTGGTCCCCTGACCCCGTTTTTGTCCAATCGAGGACCATTTTGCATCTTTTTTGGCATTTCAACGCGTTTTTTTGACAATCTGGTGTATTTTGAACCTGTGAGGCACCTTGTCCTCTTTTTTTCACAAGATCATCCAAAAATTCAAAAAAATTGTCTGATCTCTCAAGGTGGCTATATACCAGCATAATCCTTTCGCTAGGGCAGCAGGGGGGTATCTGAAAAAATCGAGAAAATCTTGAACTTTGATCACAATAGTTTATTCTTTGAATCAATGCAACAAGTACATTGCTTCAAAGAGGGGCAAAATTTAGACATGGAAAATGTACAAATTCGGTTCGGCACACTTGATCTGATCACTAATGACATTTCCTCTAGAATCATACTCTCAGCTTGTCATCATATTATGTCTATTAATTTAATAAATCATTATTTATTTGATTAAGTCTTTCTCCTCTATGGATTAAATTAATCAATTTAATTTAATCAACCTTATGTTCCTGTTTAATTACATAAATCATTTTATTTGATTAAAGTCTCTAAAGTCCTCTTATTAAATTAAATAAATTAAACCTTATTTAATTTAATCTAACATTTTCCCACTTAAATCAAAATCATTTATTTAATTAATCATTTCCTCTCAATTCTGATTTAAATCAATTCATCAATCTAAGTCAAAATTGTTAAATCATCTAATCGCTCATTAAATTAATTCAATCTTGATTAATTTAATCTCAATCACTAAAATCCTCTAGAGAATGCAACTTGCACAATAAATCAATTACTTTGATTTATTTAATTGCCTATTTTCTCTCAACAAGGAATAAGGGAGGAATATTCCTTCAAATTTGAATTCAAAATACAAGTAGATTTATCCTTCCAACAAGGCATTCACTCCTCTTACATGTCCTTGTGCATTGAGCCAAGTGACATTAACTCCATTTCTTTCTCCCTCCAACATGTCACATTCAAATTTCAAATTTGAATCTCATAGCATTTATCATGCACATTGACCAAAATGTGCTCATTCCTCAACCATTCACATCTTGACAAGTGACACTTGGCCATTAGATGTTGAATGATCCCACATTGCTCAATTCCACTCTCTCTTCCATTTTGGAAATCTATAAATGAGAGACTCTTCCTCTCATTCTATCATCCACAATTTGAGTAAACTTACTATACTCAACTTCATCCTCAAGCAACATCTAGTTTCATCCATTTTCATCAAATCCATAGCTAGGTTATTGCAGGTTTTCTCAAAAACTCATCTTGTTCTTCCTCAACAAAGTGGATCAATCTCCATCAAATCACAAAGCTTACAAAGGAGTTGGGAAATGGTTGATTTCAACACACCAATCGACACCAACTCCCCCATGGGATCAAGAGTTTGCATTTTCTTAATTTTGGATTTCATCTATAATTCATGTTTGTTCTTGTTTTTCCTATTTTGAGTATTTGTGAATGGATTTCATGGGGAATCCTTGTTTCACCTTGCATATTGATCTAATAATCTGTTTGTTTGTTGCTTATGTGCAGGTATGAAACTAGGGTTCACACTTTGAAGTCTCTTCTCTCCTTGTACAAAGTCGTGTCGCACTATTGGTGTGCCTTGCATATGCTCCACATTATGCATACATGTTTTTATCTTGCAGCAAGCACTCCACCTCTTGATGGTGTTCATAGCAAATACAAGGTATTGGATACACTTTATCCACCTTCAAATACATTTCCAAATGAATTTGAAGTATGAAGCCGCATACCAAGAAATCTGAACAATGGTAACTTGCAGAGAATGACTTGTATTTCCAATATCATGTAACTGCTTAAGAGACCTTAGCAAGATTAAAATAGTGCTTCTTCAATGGTTCTCTTTACCCCACAGTAACTCAAGTCAGAACATCATCCTCCCCTAGGGTATGTGTGGGATCATGATGGGCCAAAAAGTGGCGATATGTAAGTGATATGATGGCCTATGTGGCTGACAACTTTTTTTTTACCCAAAATTGATGAAACAAAAAGGGTTTTTAAATGAGATTCCTAACTTTCCACCAATATAAATTATGGTTTATTTTAAATAATTTAATAAATTATTATTATTAATTTTCTATTTGAATTACGACTAAAATCTTGATTGATAGGCTGATTGAAAAACATCTATAGCTTTCAAACGTATCACATTTTTTGAATCTAACAAGTGTAACATTTTATGCTTTGCATACTATAGGATTAAAAAAAAAAATTGAATTTCATGAAGTTTTGACCAAGTTAAGGTGGTCAAACATACGAGTTTTTATATTTTTTAAAAGTTGTAATAAATAATTCATAATTAATTATCTACTTGGAAAAAAATAAAATAAAAAAGTGCATCACATCGGGACACACTTCCTCTACTTATATCTAAAATAATATAAAAAAATATTATCATTTTATTGTGGCTAGGGTGGTCAAACAGACACCTACTCCTTTTTTTTCCTCGAAATTTAAGTACTACTGCATTGAAATTTTAAATTTTCACAAATAGATTTTTATTTATTTTTAAATAAACCTAGTAGTTTAGAAACTACATTCAATTTTCTACAGATTCTATTCTTACATATTTTTGAAATAATATAGATAACTTAGTCAAATTTTTATGTCATGTTGCCTAACTCTAATTTTCTGAATTTTTATCACCACTTGAGGGCCTGGTTTTTCCACGATGAGCCTGCGCATACTCCCTAGTCGATAGAAGTGTTCCCTATTTCCAATTGACCTTGATAGCACACACAAAGCCTTAATTATTGATCCAATTGCAAACTCCAACCAACACTTTACATTTTCAAAACCTCAAAAGGACATTCCAGGCCCATGTATCATATGTTTTGCCTCTTTCTTGAAGGCTTCTGACCAAGGAATAAAATTATCTCATATTAAGTGTCCAACCATCTCTTAAAATCTCACGTAAGAGATCAACAACATCATGAAGTTTGCCATTACTACAAAGAGAACTTACAACAATATCATAAGTTGTAGTATTTATATGATTTTCCTTGAGCATAATAAGTACTAGCAATCTCTTGGTCGTGGGTGATTTCCCATTCATAACTTGAGCTGGATGTTTAGTATCAACATTTTCCCTAGAACTCAAGCTTCCAAATGCACTTGTAGGGATCAATCATCTGTCAAAACTATTGAGTAGGAAAAACAACCCCATTTTGATGAATTGATAATGATGACCTTTTTTCTTCATGTTCCATACATTTATGATGCTTTTTTGTTTTTCAAACTTATCTCTCCATTGATTTGTTATCTGAATGTTCATGGTTGTTCAAATAACCAAGCAAGATTGGATGGTGATATGGCTGTATCCTAAAGTAACTTGAGTGAAACACCATTTTCTACTCAAGGCCTTGCTAATTTTTAATTATGTGTACAATCATTTCATCTTTGAGACAAAGCTATCCCCTATTTGATATCAATATCTACTTGATGGCATGGCTTTCAAATTCCATACTTGAAAGGTGGATCTAATTTTGCATTTTAAAACTTGAGGGCGATTATGATATTTGACTCCTCCCTTTGTTGATCTATTTAATGCAATTTACTTAAAGTGAGTGCCATAAGGAAACACTTACAATTTCATAATTGTGCAAAGCATGTCAGGCCCCATATGGGCCTGACTATTTCTTTTTTGTTTTCAAACAATTTTTCATGCTCAATTTGATCTGACACAACCTATGAATGCTCTTGAGATGAAAAAGTGAACTGGTTTATCATTAAAACTTACTTTCAAGCATTTTTGCAAAATGGTGAAACTGGCCAAGTTGGCTCTGGAATCGACCTGGGAAACAGGTCAAGCGACCTCCTGAAGCTATGAAAGATTGTAAACATATAGGCATTTGACCTAAGAAAGGAGTGCATTAGACAGTTCAGAGAAACATATCACGAGGTGAAAGTTACTAACTATCAAAGTTGCTCAGTTGAAATTTTTGAAACAACCTGTTCAGAATCAATTAAAATTGACCAAATCAACCCTTGGCAAGCTGCCACTAGAAACATAAGCTCATTTGGGATCATTGAGCATGTTTACAAGAGGAATTTCCTTGAATCAGTACCCATCAAAAGATGTTGATAGTCAAAGTTGACCTCCTTGAAAGATTTCTTGAAAATGCAAGAGCAAAACTAAAGGAATTGCATTTGGTTTTGATTTGTTAAAAATAGAAAATCAACTCATTAAGCTCTGAAACCTGACATGGGAGTTCATTTTGGCATAGAGAATGGAGAGACACAATCATTTCATCATGACAATCATCCATTTTGCAAAATGCAAACTCAAATACGAGGCTATTTTGCAAAAACTGAAAGTTTGAAAACAAAAAGGTGCCAAAACCCTCCAACTTCACTTTTCAAAACCCTATTAAAACTTATCATGGGAAGTTGAAAATTGATATGCCTACTCACATAGGACACATGATTGAGCTTGCAAATGGGTTTTGCATGAAAATTAACAAGCTCCAAAATATAACCCTCCAAAGTAGGTCATTTAGGCAAATTTGTCAGGTGCACATTTGAGAGTGCAGAGGAAAAAATTTCAATATGGGCCCTTCAAATTTGCAAAATTTGAAGGTGCCACCATGCCCAAGGTGGCATATGACTCCTAGATCACTAAATCTATGCCATACAATACAAAATAATTAATTTATGATTGGTCACTACATATGTGTCAGGATTAATCTCAAAAAGATGCATTAATTAAGGCTAATGGATGCAAAATAAGGCCAAATAAGGCATAAAGAAGACCAATTAATAAAGAAAACCCTATATTAGTGTGAAAGTGTTAGGATACACTTTACAACACCCTAAATAAGACACAATTAGGTAAATTTAGTTTACAAGGTTCCAAGACCTAATGTGAATGTGTCAAACACATCACAACATTAAATCAAGGCAATATTAAGATCATATTAATAGGGACGACCACAACAAGCACGAGAATGTAGAGGGGTACATTTTATGTTGCCACATTTAGCCTCCACTTAAGTGAGAGGAGGAACTTGCTTCAAATTCACACTAAATTAGACAAACTCGCATCAAGAAGGGCCCAAGTGTACCGATGTCAGTAAGATAGGACGAAAACAACCAAGAGGGTTGTGCAAGCCCCCAAGATCAAGATCCTATGGAAAACCAGCATAAGCACAAAAAAACATGCATGGAAATGAAAAAAGGAGCAACAAAAAGGTACAAGCATACACTTCCAAAGACAAAGAAAAGAAAATCAAAATAAAAACGAGTGGATCAAGCTTTGACCATTTGTCCATCACGATGTGGGTCAGATCTCATTATTTTGTCCAAATATGCATGCTCACTTTGAGGCAATAGAACTCTAGGATATCCATTGGGTGAGTATCCAAAGAGGTTAGAGACATACACATGTAGCCGATATGTGCTCACACACACAAGCAAGTGGCTATGGGAAAGTCATGCCTAAGTTTGGCTTCCCGTACAACTAGACCAAAATTATACCTCTTGAAAACTTTGATAAGGTACAACACAACAATTATCTTTGAGCTTCATGAGGCAATAAAAATTTTGTATACTTGATTCTCATGAACAAAAAAGATGGCTCCATAGGAAAGAAAATGTATTATGCAAGGCAGCCATATAATAGAAATTTTAAATGCAAAATAGTTTAAGGAACATTCAAAGGAGTTTTGATTAGTTCCTCTAAGGTCTTAACTTAGGGAACATAGTGCCTAATGTCTCAAAAGGAGGACCAATCAAAGAATATAAGATTCACAACTTAGGGGATGTAGTGTGTTGCATCAAGCCACTAAGAGGAATATAATATGCTAAGAGAGATCATGCACTTGAAGGACACCACACCCAATACCACCACAAAGTGAAAGAAATATTGCATGAAGTAAAAATAATACACAATGAACCATGAATTACAAACAAATAATGCCAATGTATGCCCCCACTTTAAAGAAATTTCCAAACACCATGATGTGATAAATTACTTTGAAGTAACAAATTCTAACAATAAAGAGAGATTATTTGGAAATCCCTATGCCAAGTCATATTTTTTCAAATAAAGCTACATCATGAAAAGGAAAAGATGGGTTGCCCCCAAAAATAAAATTTCAAACACATGAGGGATCTATGGATATGGGGTTAGTGTTTTCTTACTACAATGTTTTTAAGAGAGCTCATAACTATCATCATTCCTCAAATATTCATATAACTAGAATAATGACACAAAGAGAGAAGAAAAAAAAAAAAACCTTTCGGGTCAACATGGAAGAGACCTAAATGTATCGACATCTTGCATCATCCCTAAAAGGCAAACACAAGACAAAAAGGAGATAAAATAAAAGCTTTTGGGTCATCATGGAAGAGATGTAAATGTCTTGACACCTTCTATCATCCCCAAAAGGAAAACACAAGAAAAAGAAAAGGTAAAATATTTACGACATAGGGAAGAATGTAGATACAAATAGAGGAATGTCACAAAGAGAAAGAGGCATCAAACAGAGCTATAAAGGAGATCACAATACACACATGTAATGACATGAAAGAAACATGAAAAAGAAATGATTCAAAAGACTAGTAAGGCACATGTGAGTTAACCGATTAGCAAGTCATCCGCATCCCAATTGTGTTCATCATATATAGAAGGCATAAAACTAGCCAAAGGGACAATAGCAAGTGTCAAACTAGGGTCATTACCAAGTTCAACACTCTTTGTAGGAGAATTATCATGTAAGCTCATAGAAGAGGAAAACAATGTATTCAATTCATTATGTGCTTCTTCATCAATTTTAGCAACCTCATCATCTTCATCTAAAATAATCACAACAAGAGGTCGAATGATACTGTCTAGGGAAGGGTTTATCTCTTGTTGTGATTGCAATATATGATCTTTTTATTTCGGAAAAGACTCATCGTGTATTGCTTCAGTCAATTTTGGATTTTAATTTTCTTTGTTGTTTTCTTCATTTAACCTTCGAGAAAGAGCACAACATCTACACCTACATTCTCTAGAATTTTTGTTTCTTTTGGTATGATTTTCAAGTTGCATTTGTGTAGGACCGGGTTTATCAACCATAGGTTGAACTTTTCGTCCCTAGGGAGAGGAACAAAAGGAACCATGGAAGATTGTTCAACCACTTTCTCTTTAGCTTTGTAAACTTGTTTTATCTTAGGAGGCACAATGGGATTGTTTTAGTTGTCTCTTGGTCTTTTATAGGAGATAGGCAAATGATCTATCTTAGGTTGGTCTTGGTTATTTGGAATGTCTTTAGGTTATATCATGGTTTTGTCAAGTATGGGAGGTTTAGTTATAGGTTGAGGCATGTTTGTAAGGGATAGTTTCACTATGAATGTTTCCTTGAACTTTTGATAGGATTTGCAAAATAAGTCTTCTCAAGGTTTAATAGGTTCCATAGGCTTAGGCCAAAAGAAATGTAATAAGAAGTTCCCATGGGAATACAAAGGGTTAAATCCACTATCATGCACAGTAAAGATGCTATTGTGAATAGGAAACTTTAAGCATTTATTCACAATTCATGAGATAGCTTCCATGGAGCGTAGCCATGGGTAACCAAGCTTCACACAAAATTGGTTTGACATCGATATGATGGAGAATGAGACATCTAATTTTTTTGGTCCTATCTATAAAGGAAGAGTGATTGATCCCATTGTAGGGAAATTGAACTCATTATGCATCTTTATCCATGCTTTTGATTTGTCATATGTTTATTGATAGATTTCATGCATCAGCAATAATTCCTCAATGATTGTATTCTCTCCATAGACGAGATCAATTATCCCATTAGTGGGCTTATCAAAGATTCGGTTGGCTATGTAAAGAGGACCATTGGGTGCATGTTTAAGTATATCTTGTGAGTAGAAAGAAATGTCAAGAGGCTCTCTAGTACGACCCTTATGAGGTCGATTTTTGATCAATGCAATGAAACGTTTTTCAATAGTATCCATGTTGTCATCATTTGTGTCAACATTCATCATATCATTCTTGTTGAATAGGAAAATTGAGAGGGGCGTGAATCAATTGTCACCATACAAGGTAATTTAATCATTTACCAAAACAAGATCAAGTGATACTTCTTAATTGATTAAACATTAAGTGCAAAACTAAAAGTCATCACATAAACACAACAGCACCAAATTTATGCGGAAAGCCCTTAATGAAGGAAAAACCACAGTTAGGATTAACTCACATTATAAAGAATATCAAAACCGATTACAAAAAGGTTCACTACCTAAGATAAGGCTCAATGCTTAAAATAAGGGCTCATTGTCCACAGGGCTACAACCGAGAGATATAAAAGATGACTAAGTACTAGAATACAAGAGTTATGGCTTACTGGAAAAAGTGTGAACTCATTGATTACACCTTTAACGTGTTGATTTTAGTTATGAATGAAGATCTATATAATTTTTTTCTAGTCTTTACCTAATGCACATACATCTTATTTTATTCACCTTCTTTGCTTACTCTTCTCTATTGCACTCTCTCTTTTTCTTTCTTTCTATCTCTTTATCTGTCTTGTTGGAAAATCAAGGATAGACAACTGAGAGGGGGGTGAATCAGTTGTTATATAAATTAAGCTTATTTAATCTTAAACAACCTTTAATCTTAGATTTGATAATTAACAATGAAAGCATAAATCAACAACACATCAGAAACACATGAGCACCAAGATTTTTATACGTGGAAACCTTGTTAGGGGAAAAACCATGGTGGATGTTAGTTCACAAGATTATACCTTATTAGAAGTATAATGAAAGAAATGAATAGGGAATGCACATGCATTCAAGAACACTACCTAGAGATCACTACTCAAAGGGAAGGCTCACTGCCTTACATAAGAAAATCAGATTAAATCCATTTGATGAACATGAATTGAGAAATTAGCTTCTTTGTAAGTCTGATTACAGTTCCGGTTAGGCACAAATATACTTCGCTCAACCTTCTTCACACTCTACTCTGCAATCAAATGATTTGATCTTTATTCTCACATATACACATGTACATACACCTCTACACACACTTATAATGAAGAGACAGTCGCTCTTATATATCCGCTATATAGATTTACATCAACAACTCTATCGACCAAAAATAAAGAATAAATTACAACTGTCAACCTCAATACATGAACAAATCTTAATGCACACCAACCTAAGTCAGTCACAACATAGTGAGGACATAAATCAACATCCTTGAACATGCCAACCAATAAGATATTAATCCATAAGGATCTACAACATGCTACCACCATCATGTTGGCCAAGAACATGAAAACCTTAAACACATAAGGAAAAATATTCAATCACGAACAAAAGGATCAATGTGGATGTACCAGACTAATAGAGCATGATCTATAAACATCACTGAACACCACAAGAACATATGAAACAACCCAATTCACCAGAATTGCAATCTAATCTTCCAGAACCACCTGAGCTATAGTAACTGAATAACTGTAGGAACACGGAACTTCATAACTTCCTCAATTCTTGATGTGTACTATTGAAACTTTTTGACAACATACTAGATAGGTTCAACAACAAAATTTTTAGTGCGTGCCTCCTAATCATCAACGTACAAAAAATTTCATCACTCTGACCTTCTCAGCTTCATTGGCTGCCTACAATATATTTATTACAATTTTCTCAATCTTCTCGAAATATACAACCTTCAAAATCACCAATTCTCATATTTTTGACATCAATGAAAACCATATATCAGCAACACAACCAAAACATCCAACAATCCCCCCCTTTGGCATTGATGGCAACACATGATGTGAAAAATAATATCATCAATACAACTGGTTGTTCACATACTTCTCTCCCTTTGATTTGTAGTTCTCCTCTCATAGCTCTTCTCTCCCTTTCTTGACTCTTCTCCCCCTTTGACATCAATGGAAAAGGTACACATGCTCTGATCCATATATCATATGAGTCATCTAACTACTCCCCCTGAGTAGCAGCCACCACAACATCAATTTGAAACAAGATCTGACTATAATTCCACGGATTGATGCAAAGACTTGCATCTTAGTTCAGATTAGGAGGGGAAGTCACCCTTAGCTTTCCTTTTGGATACTCAAAAGTATCCTTAGGCAACGGTTTAGTAAAGATATCTACAATTTTTTCCTTTGTAGGAACATATTCTAATCTAACCTCTTTATCACTCACCTTGTCTCTTAAAAAGTGATACTTGATAGATATATGTTTTTCCTTTGAGTGTAGCACCAGATTCTTAGAAATTTTTATGGCACTTGAATTGTCACATAATATAGAAATAGGCTCATCATACTCAACTCTAATATCTCTCAGCATCTACTTCATCCACAAAATTTGGGTATAGTTGTTTGCAATAGCAATATATTCTGCCTTAGCAGTAGATAAGGAAATGGAATTCTAATTTTTCCTTAGCCAAGACACCAACTTATTTCCCAAGAAGAACGTACCACCACTTGTGCTTGTCTTGTCATTTACATCTCCTACCCAATCTACATTTGTAAAGGAATTCAAAGTAAGATCATCATCCTTTGGATACCATAACCTAAAGTCAATTGTTCCTTTCAAGTATTTGAATATTCTCTTTATTGCAGTCACATGTGATTGCTTTGGATCAAGTTGATATCTAGCAACCATGCACACAACATTCATAATGTCTAGTATTGTCTGAGTCAAATATAGCAATCCACCAATCATTTTCCTAAATCTTGTTTGATTAGCCTTAGGAGAATCATTATTTTGAGATAGTTTGCATCCGGCTACCATGGGTGTACCAACTAGCTTTGAATCTTCCATGCCAAAAAAATTTAGTAACTCTTTCACATACTTGGACTGAGAAATAAAGAATCCATCATCTAGCTGAGTAATTTGTAATCCCAAAAAGAATTTGAGTTCTCCTATCATTGACATTTCAAATTCACTTTTCATTTCATTAGCAAATTTCATGCACAAGTCATCATCACCTTCAAAAATAATGTCATCAACAAAGCTTTTAATGATCAACTCTTTATCTTGATCCAGTTTGAAAGACATATTGTTGTTAGTAGTACCTTTATTGATTCCAAGCTTCAACAAGTATTTATCCAGTATTACATGCCAAGCCCTAGGGGATTGTTTGAGTCCATATAGTGCTTTCTTCAACCAACACACCATATATTTTTCATCAGTCAATTGAAATTCATCTGGTTGCTCAACATAAACTTCTTCTTCTAGTTCACCATTCAGAAATGTTGAATTCACATCCATTTGATAGACTTTATAATTCTTGAATGTAGCATAAGCAAGAAATAACCTTACAACTTCAATTATAGCAACAGGGGAAATTTTTTCTTCAAAATCAATACCTTCCATCTTTGAGTATCCTTTACATACCAATCTTGCTTTATTCCTGATCACTTCACCTTGTTCATTCAACTTATTCTAAAAGACCCATTTGGTTCCAATCATATTTTTGTCTTAAGATCTAGGAACAAGAATCCATGTATCATTTTTCTCTATCTGCATTAGTTTTTCCTTCATTGCTTCCATCCAATATTCATCTTTATATGCTTCATTGACATTGCTAGGCTCAGTCTTGGATATTTGACAATATTCTTCTACAATTCTTCTTCTAGTTTGCACACCTTTGTTTTTGTCTCCTATGATCTAACTTTCAGAATGACTTCGCTTTACATATCTTGGAGTTTTTGGTTTTGTTCTTTCTTTTTCATTTCCACTATCTTCTTCTTCATGATTTTCTTGATTCACCAGAACACTTTGAATTTGATTTTGTGTTTGTGCATTCTTTCCATTATCAGTACTATCCTTTTGGTCATCTGAGTCATATCTATTGTACCTGGATGATCTTTCAATATCCTCATCAACTCTGACATTTGCACTCTCAACCATGGGTAAGTGCACAAAGATGGTTCCCAAAAAGGGGACTTAAGTGGACACCTTTTTTTTTATGAAATAAGGAAATACTGACCTTGGACGTGAAATTGAGGATAGTTACACTCAAAAAATTTAGATGAAACAAAAATAAGGATCAAAGTGCTCTAAGTCTACTTTCTAAACTACTAATTTATTTTTCAAATGGTTGAGATTAAGTGGTTCAAAAGAGGGACTTACACAAGTTGGTGTTGTTTTTGTCAGAAAAACATAACATAGCAACTCTTGTACGACCCTCGTACGGTGTGAATTTTTTTTTAGTATTTTTAAAATTGCAACGGTTAGAAGTTAGCTAACAATATGTAGTTGATATATAATTTTTTAATCAATATTTGATTTTTTACTAATTTTTGAAGTGGACATTTCTTGAAAAATAGAATTTTGGCCGTGCTACCCCTACAAATTTTGGAAACTAATTGAATTTTTTTTTTTAATTTGTAGAATGGAGTCTAGTTTCTAAAAATGTAATTTATTTGAAAAATCGACAACCGGTTAATTTATAACGAAAAAAATACCAAACACTACTTTTTGGTAAAAAAAAGATATACAAATAAAATAAATTATGGATGAAAGGCTTAACATTTTCAGAAAGTGAAAAAATTACATCGTTGGATAGCTAAGAGACAACCCAACATTACCCATGTGTTTAATTTTTTCGATATTGAACCACGTGCAATCATGATGGTGAGCACGAACTCGATTATGTGAAATATGGTAGATATTTTAAAAACACGTCTCTGGTCATTGGGAATGCCCTCCAAGCCTTTGGGTTTGTATTCCAAGGAAAATACCAAGCCTAAGGCTTAGGAATTCCCAAAGGAAGATATAATGTGAGCGCGCTATAATGGAAAATCCTGACTTTGAGCAAAATGATGTAAAAATGTGTATGGTCCAATCATATATTGATGAAGCTAAATGTTTTTCTGATGAGGAATTGCAAGAAGTTAATGTGAATAATCAATGGTGGAAGAGTGAAATATATCATCAACAAGTTTTTTCTGATGAGGAAAGTGAGTTTGACCATCATGCCTACAATATGGAGTAGGTTGAAGATCCAGTGTCTCTAAGGAGACCATCAGAAGATGAGATTGCTCGGTTGATTGAAGAGATGGTTGCTCAGATGAGAAGTACATTGCATATACGAAATAGAACTACGGGTGGTGAGCAAGGTAAGCCTACTGGATTTTTCATTAGGGAGCAAAAGGATAAAAACAAGGGTGTTAAAGAAGATAGAAAAAATGATGCTATAAAAATAAAGGAGGTTAAGAATGACAAGATATGGGCAAAAAAAACTAAGATCCCAGTGCCCCATGAAGATGTTACTCCTTTTTTGGTAAAGACCAAAGTGATTACCAAGTTTGTTGAGTCTGCTCCAGAAGAAAAGCAGAAGAATTTTGAAGGATGACAACAACTGGAGAACAAAGAAACTAATGAAGGTATGATTCCTAACCTGCCTAAATACACGCCCTTAGACATATTTCAAGTATTGTCCCAAGTTAAAGTTATTGTACCTGTAGAAATTGGTCTAGGCCTGCGAGTACACATTTGACATAATTTTCTATTTATCCATGGTCATGATTAAATAATGTCAATTATTTAATTATCCTTTCTAATACATATTTTCTTCTATTAATTAAAATACCCCTTTTAATCAATTCACTAATTCATTCATTCTTTTATTCAACTATTGATTTATTTAATTATGTCGGTAACTAATTAAATTCCTCTTTCATAATTAAATATTTATTATTTAATTATTCATTTAACCCCCTTTTCAACTATAATTAAATATTTATTATTTAATTATTCAATTCTACCTTTTCGAAAGTCAATTAAATAAATTATCTTTATTTATTTAATTTAATCTCTCATTTTCAAATGTTGAATTAAATTAACATTTAATTCATATTTAAATCATTTATGTCACATTCTTCTATCAATCAGTCATCTAATCGTTCACTCACCTTCTAACTCGAGATCTATTTTTAGTTCACATTAGAGAATTCTCAATGACATGCATGGACATATCATATGACCCCACATACTTGATGAGACTATTTCTGCAAACCCTTATAGGGATAGCACTGGAATGGTTCTCCAAATTTCCATATGTCATATGATCCTAGGGTGAATTAGTTGAGAAGTTTGTCGAACATTTTTCCTTTAACATAGACAATGAAATAAACATAGCAACCTTGTGTCATACAACACAAGAATATGGTGAAACTTTCACCATTTTCTTCTAGAGATGAAGAAGTCTAGCTACCAGATGTCCAATTGAAATACCAAAAAAACAAAAGGTCACGATATTCCTTGAAAACATCAATCCCAAACTACGTAGTGAGTTAAGGGTACATTGTTGTACTTCATTCCTAGATCTGGTACAAAAGGGCATCATCCTTGAAAAAGGTCTTATAGACAAAGGATAAATTAAGGTACCAGGCAAAAACCCAGTTGTCCAACATCAAAACGTTCCAAATGATAGGAATAAATTCTGGCCTAGAAATAAAAATGTTACAAATGACGACATTGTTGATGCTAAAAACATACATATGGGACCAGTTATCACACTTAGAAGTTACAACCCCAATCAAGACATGACAAATAGTCCAGATCAAACAGCCAATTATGTCCAAAATTCACAGCAACAACGACCACAAAGGAGATTTCCTACACGTGAATTTACCCCTTTGGGACAACCGATCGAGACAATTTTCAAAGAGCTAATTAAACATAATCTCACTAAACCTTTGGAACCAAGAGAGTATGATCCTAGACAGTTTAAGCCTTCATGGTGGGATGATAACGCCTATTATGACTATCATTGAATAAAAGGACACAACCTACAACAATGTCGCCAACTGAAGAATATTATACAAGAATTTGTTGAAAATGGAACCATTGAGGTCAATGGGTAGAAAAATACCAAGAACAATGATCATAACGTCTTCATAGACCCTTTACATGACCACACAAAAGGAAAAGCCTCCAGTTCGGCACCCAAGAAATCTTCGTCAGCCAATTACGCAAACACCAAGTATGACTATGGAAAAGGAACAATCATATATACCCTCTGAGCTGTAAATGAATCTGTCGATACCTTCACCATTAAGAAGCATCCTGAATGTGCTGTAAACACACGCAGAACAAAGATAACCATTCCAGGTCCTTCTTCTGAACCACCAACAAAGTCTTCCAGGTTTAAGTACAATCTCCTTGATCAACTGAGCAAAACTCCCGCACAAATATCCATTGTGGAATTGTTGACTTTATCACCTGAGCATCGAGCCATTCTCAACAAAGCCTTATAGAATACAACTGTCCCTACAGATTTAGATGTCAATCATTTCGAAGAAATGGTAGGATATTTAACCAACTCCCATCACACCACACTTTCCCAACAAGACTATTCGACAGAAAAGACTGATCATAATGAGCCATTACATCTTGAAGTCCTAGTCCATCAAACCAAAGTCAGATGAGTCTTGGTAGATGGAGGAGTAGGATTGAACCTGTGTACCCTAAAATTGGTTAAGGCATTAGGGTTCTTAGAAGAATGCATAGACACCTCTAAGAGTATAGTCATCAAGGCTTGCGATGATGAAGAAAGATCATCCAAAGGAGTTGTCACACTCCCTATCAGAATTGGCCCAGCAGTCATGAACACTAGCTTCCAAGTCTTGGATCTCACCCTTCCATATAACCTATTATTAGGTAGACCTTGGATACATGCAATGAAAGCTGTACCTTCCACGTATCACCAATGTCTGAAATTCCCACATAATGACACTGAGATCACAATCGATGGTGATCCAGATCCTTTCCAATACTGTACAAGCCTAAAGGGAATCCCACAATGACAAGTACCCATTAATCAAGAAGCTCCATCATCATCCACTTTATCCCTATACGTTGATCCATCACGTCTTACCAAGTCCATTTAATTTAAACCACCATCATCCACTCCTAAGGTCGAGATCCAAGACAAGGGTTATGGAGAATACAACATGAAGGCATCCTATTGTATTAGTCAACTGATTCCACCTAAGGCATATGGCTTACCCCTAATAGATAGAGGACAGTCAGTAGTCACATTTCATGTTCCGCCTACAATGACATTGACCAAATGGGGAGAGTTTAGTGAAGAAGAAGTGGATCAAAGTGATGTTACCTTCTAGTTGTACCAGGAAGACAATGAATACCCCTCGCTGTCTATTCAAATAGCTAAGAATCAATATGGAAAAGGCTGTAAGATAATGCAAAATGAAGGTTATGACAGTCATAGTGGGTTAGGACTGTATCAAAATGGAAGGACGAAATCGATCATTATCTTCCCATGACCAAAATATCTAGGGCTAGGGTTTCAACCACTTAGAATTGGTTTTCCTAGTACTACGTAACCATTTCAAGAGGAAGTGAGTGCTTATGTAGACATCAAGACATCTCACGAACCACTTCCTCCAGTTTACGATGAATCCCCTAACTCGAGTGACTATGAATGGGATTCCCTTTCCTCTACCAGTACCATGAACTTAGATACTCTATTTGGAGAACTTGACCTCAAGATTAAATCCTTACCAAATTCATCTAGTCCCTGTAATCAAAAACACTTATCCAAAGAAGAATGGAAAAAGCACTATTATTGGGCAACCCTTGATCATGCATCTTGGGCACTTGACGTACCATCTTCTGATGACTTAGCCCTTACGATAGTCCCACATCAGAGTTTGCCTACCCCTAGGAGAAAGACCAAGAAGGATTTAGTCCAAAAACTATGTGACCATGTCAACCATTCCATATTCACCTTGTTGACTTCCACCTTTGCAAACTCTGGTGATGACATGCCCCTTGTATATCCCGAACTTATCGACTGGGATCAACAAGGTACACCCATTTTATATACATTTGAGAACGACAAAGCATTCACTGAGTTCATGGGACTTCGAGAAGGCATACCTAGAGGGGATCATAAAGCTGGTTTTACCATAGACTTGGATGACAAAGCATATTTTGGGGAGTCTATTTACACCTCTAGTCGCAAAAATGAGAATGAAAAGAAAAAATATCAAAATGAGTAAAATGATGAGTCCCTAGGTGAAAACCGAAAGGTGCCTTTGGACGAAGAAACAGTCAAAATAAAGGATGTATCTGAGGGCGAAAACCTCTCTGAGGCACCCAAAGATAGAGGTTTAAATATTCTCCCCATTGAACAAGAAAATTCGCCGATGCTAGTAGAAGAATCTGTTGCAGTCAACATAGGTACAAAAGAAAATCCTCGGATGGTATATTTTGCAGCTTCTTTAACAGAGACAGAAAAACAAGAGTTTAAGGACTTCTTTACAAAGAGACAGATAAAATTTGCATGGTCGTATGCTGACATACCTAGGCTAGATCCAGACCTAATATTGCACCATCTACCATTGCAGCCAGTTATTAAGCTAGTCAAACAAAAGTTAAGGAAAATGCATCCATAGATTGCTTTATTAGTCAAAGAAAAAGTCAAGAAACTCTTGGATGTAGGATTCATAAGGACCATAGACTATGCAGACTGGATATCAAATCTTGTACCAGTGACTAAACCAACTAGGGGCATTTGCATTTGCACAGACTTTAGAGACATCAACAAGGCATGTCCTAAGGATGAATTCCCCTTGCCGAACATAGACATGATAGTAGATCTCACAGCAGGCTACGAGATGCTATCCCTCATGGATGGTTTGTCGGGATATAACCAAATCAGAATCACAACTGAAGACCAACTCAAGACAACTTTTACGTGTCCATGGGGCACATACTGTTGGAATGTTATGCCTTTTGGCCTTAAGAATGCAGGAGCTACCTATCAACGGGCCATGACTACTATTTTCCATGACTTTATACACTCTCATGGAAGATTATGTAGATGACATTATAGCTAAATCAAAAACAAGGGCAGATCACTTGAAGGTTCTAGACAAGATATTCCAAAGGCTAGAGAATTACAACGTCAGTCTAAACCCAAAGAAATGTGTCTTTGGAGTGAAATCAGGAAAACTCCTAGGGTATATCATTTCTATAAAAGGAATTGAAGTAGATCTAGAGAAAGTAAGAGCTATCATATAAATTCCTCCTCCAGTCAGCATTGGTCAACTAAGGACACTACAAGGAAGATTACAGTCTATCAGGTGTTTCATAGTACAATTGGCAGATAAAATACACCCATTTCAACATCTACTCAAGAAAGGAGTACCTTTTGTCTGGACACCTAAATGTCAAGATGACTTCCAACAAATCAAGGACTATTTTCTCACTCCACCTATCTTAATGCCACCAACAGATAAAAATCCATTGATACTATACATTTCAGCAACTCAGTCAGCATTAGGGGCTCTTCTTGCACAAAACGATGATCAAGGTCATGAAAGAGCAATCTACTACATCAGTCGTACCTTGGTAGGATATGAATTGAATTATAGCAACATTGAACGTGCCTATCTTGTGGTAGTCTTTGCTACTCAAACACTTCGGCACTATATGCTCAATCATCAAATAATGTTAGTGGAAAAGATTGATCCACTTAAGTATCTCCTAAGTAAGGCAGCATTAACAGGTCGATTGGCTAAATGGGTTATGATACTCAGTGAGTATGACATCCAAAATGTTGAAAGGAATGTTATAAAAGGACAGGTGATAGCAGATTAGTTAGCAGATGCACCTATGAAAGTAGACCATCCCTTAGTGGTCGACTTTCCTGATGAATTTCTCTTCAACATTGACATTAGAACTGAATGAAAATTGTACTTTGACGGGTCACATACAAATCGTGGTTCAGGAGCAGGTATCCTATTTGTTACACCTCAAGGCAATACTATTCCCAAATCATTTAGGATTGCTTTCCCTTGTACCAACAAAATAGCAGAGTATGAAGCCTTAGTGACGGGACTAAGAATGGTAGCATAATGGAAAATTAAGAGTCTGTAGGTCTTTGGTGATTCTCAACTAGTAATCTGACAAGTAAACGATGATTATGATACTAAGGATGAGAATCTTTCCCCTTACAAATGCATGGCTAATAGTTTCAAGCAGTACTTCAATGATATTACCTTTCAACAAATACCATGTATTCAGAATAGAGCTGCAGATGCTATGGCAACCATGGGTTCCTTGTTGGATATTCCAAGTAACGTGCCTAAGTTCGAGTTTTTGGTTGAACAACTATTGGTCTCTGCCTACGATGTCCTCGATACTACGATGTTGTGTATAATTGTTGGTCCTACATCCCCTTGGTATAAAGACATATTCGACTACCTGACTGACCAAACCTTACCTTTAGACTTGTCCAATAACCAATGCAGAACTTTTATCCGTAAGTCAGCTAAATACACCATCATCAGAGATACCTTGTATAGACGTACCTTAGATAGTGCCCTAATGAGATGTCTTAATGATGAAGAAGCACAAACAACTTTGCGAGAAGTGCACAAGGGTATATGCAGATCCCATTCGAGTGGTCCTACTTTAGCCCATAAGATTATGAGACTAGGTTATTATTGGCCTACAATGGAGAAAGACTCATATATCTTTGTAAAGAAATGTAGACAGTGTTAGATACAGAGATTTGATAAGAGCACCAGTAGAGGAGCTTCATCCGATTACATCACCATGGCGTTTCACCCAATGGGGACTTGACCTCATAGGTAAGATACACCCTCCATCATCCAACGATCATAAATTCATCATAACTGCCACTGAATACTTCACCAAGTGGATTGAAGCTATTCCCATGACCTACATCACCAGCACACAAATATCCAAGTTTATCCTAAACTATATCATTTTTCAGTATGGTGTACCCCAATCCATAATCATAGACAATGGCTGCCCATTCAAAAACCAAGAAGTATGCCATTTATGTGAAGAATTCCATATCAAACATCCTTTTTCCACCCCATATTACCCACAAGGTAATGGCCAAGCTGAGGCATCTAATAGAACCATTGTTAGAATCCTGAAAAAGACTGTCAATGACATTGGTTGTGACTGGCACCTACATCTTAATCCCACCTTATGAGCTTCCGCACTAGCATCCATACTCCCACTGGTTCCACTCCATATTCATCAGTATTTGGGTCTAAAGCTATCTTACCTATTGAGGTTGAAATTCCTTCCCTAAGGATTTCCTTGAAAGGTCACATTGATGATGAAGAATACCATGTATCTAGATTACAAGAGCTAGAACTACTGGATGAGCAAAGATAGAAAGCACTAGACCTTTTGCAAGCATATCAGAATCGTCTTCGTTGTAGCTATAATAGGAGAGTCCTAAATAGAGACTTTGACATTAGAGACTTGGTTTTAATGGAGAATCCTAAGAATTGAGCTGAATGAGAAAAGCTAGGTAAGTTTGAACCTAACTGGTTGGGGCCTTATATTGTCATAGAATCCTTTGGATCAGAAGCATACCTGCTCTCTACTCTTGAAGGTGACCACTTATGTCACCCATCAACAGTCTTCATCTGAAGAGGTTCTATGCATAGCTTCTGAGAATCTGTGTCTTAATCTAGAAAATACAAAAAAATGGTTACCTAGATGAAAACCTGGCAAATAGGTGTCTTTGTAACACCCAAAAAAATAGTCAAGAGAAATAATCCATCCAATAGTTAAAACTGCTTCGGTGGTGCTATGGATAAGTACCTTGGTGAAAACCTGCAAAATAGGCGCCATCAATAGTCAAGCTTGCTCTTTCATCTACCATCACTCCAATTATACTTTTACGTCATCCCTCATAATAAATGGTTGTCCTATCCATCATTTGGAATGATTGACATCAAAGTCCATTCTATCACATTCCCCATTCGATCCCATAAGTGTTATCTTCAACTGGGAGCAAAATCCTTTTTCTGTACCATGAAGACCTTGTACATAACATTACACCATCGAAAATGTCTTGAAAAATCCCAAAAACATTAGAAAACTTCAAAAAACCAAAAAAATCAAAACATGTCAAAAAATACCAAAAACAAAGTCGAGTCAGTCATGTTAAGTCATTCGTAGACATAGTCGAAATATGTTACCTCTGCGATTGGGACATAGGCAAGGCCATCAATCGATGTGCCCCTGAGGAATTAGGTTTGTCTGTCTAGGATTGTCATGTATCACACACATTTAAAATCATGACTCTTTGTACATTAAAAGTCATTGGTCGTGTCAAACTACGAGGTCTCTGCGTGTACAATGTAGGCAAGGCTAGTCAATCGATAAGCCCTCGAGACCACACTAGGTTAGTCCAAAAGGGTTTATTGCATTCACTATCACACACGTTTCATATCATCGGCTTAAGTACATATCTTCAGTCCTTTAGGGTGTATCATCTCATCTCATACACTGTCAACACACACACACATTTTTAATCAGTCAAGGAATCAAAACAAGTCATGCATCAACAAGGAAAAACATCTCAAAGTCATCAAGTCAATATCCAACACATTGTCAGAATGATCAACTTACGTCTTAAGAAAGATATGTCTTTCTTGTCAACGGACATTGTCAAATTGTCATAGCCTCATGTTGCCACATCAACGTCATCAGGCTCTAACATCTTATACGACACATGTCTTTTTTGAAACCAAGCTTTGTCATGCCTTATATAGATAGTCACCAAGTCGAAACCAGACTCATCATCTTATGCAGTATGTGTCATCTCTCACATTACGCTATGTCAAACATCAAACAATCAAACAATCCCACAAGATCAAGTTTTTGGCAAATACTTTTATTTGGCTTTATGACTTTATATCTTATTTTGTATTATATTTTTATCGATTTGTGAATTAGTCCAGTTACTAGATTTCTCAAGGATGTCTCAAGACTCTTTTTCTTTGACTCTTGTCTTTCAACTATCTTTTTAACTTTGGCTTTTGAGTCATGCTACTAGTTTCCTCAGGGATGTCCTGTCAAGGATTTAGAGGAGAAATGACGTCTCATGGCCTGTCTTTTATTTGTTTGTTGTCAGCGGTTTGTCTCAACAAAATAGTTGGGGCAATCTTGTCCTTAGTCTGAGTTAAGACATTTCCTTGTCTACGACTATCAGTTTTTCACAATGGATGACCTTGTACACTATGGTCTATCTCATATCATGGTGTGTACCATCCATTTGTGTCATGTCCAGCCCAATGATGAAAAAAAATTGCAAGCATAGCATATATTGAAAAATATCGAAGATTATATGTTTTCTCAATCAATAACCATTCTTTTTCAATACTAACTTTCTGAAATCATCCATGCTAACATTTCTTCTTTTCTGCATCTTCACCACCATTATCTATCCATTTCAAGAGCACACTCATGTTCTTTTAACCCACCTGTCCTCTCAAGGGGGCATACCACTACCTCCTTGTCATTCTCCCTTTCACTGGGGCATATCTTTTTTCAATTTTTTTGACACAATGCCTAAACAACATTGTATCAAAGAGGGGCAAACTATAGACACCGAAAATTGGTCTAGACCTGCAAGTACACATTCAACATAATTTTCTATTTATCCATGGTCATGATTAAATAATGTCAATTATTTAATTACCCTTTCTAATACATATTTTCTTCTATTAATTAAAATACCCCTTTTAATTAATTCACTCATTCATTCATTCTTTTATTCAACTATTGATTAATTAAATAAATTACATTTATTTAATTATGTCGCTAACTAATTAAATTCCTCTTTCATAATTAAATATTTATTATTTAATTATTCATTTAACCCCCTTTTCAACTATAATTAAATATTTATTATTTAATTATTCAATTCCAACTTTTCAAAAGTCAATTAAATAAATTATCTTTATTTATTTAATTTAATCTCTCATTTTCGAATGTTGAATTAAATTAACATTTAATTCATATTTAAATCATTTATGTCACATTCTTCTGTCAATCAGTCATCTAATCATTCACTCGCCTTTTGACTCAAGATCTATTTTTAGTTCTCCAGTTATCTCTGAATTCAACAGTTGATCATCTCTACGAGAAGACTCTCTATCACAACTAGTCAGTTAACTAGTTCTAACTCATATGCATGTATGCGTTTACTAATTAAATATATTTATTTAACTAATTAATTTAATTATGCATTCAAATTCCTTATCTTTGAGTTCTAACTTTGTATTTGACATTCAAAGTCTATTTCTATTTTCAAAGACTCTTAACTGAAGATTAAGATCTTGAACTCTTGTTCTTCCTATTTTCAAACAGTCTTGACAAGATTAAGTTATCGTTCTAACTTAATCTTTATCTTGCAATCTTTTCTAACTCATTTTCTAACTCACGTTCTATCTGACACAGAACTCACATCGCATGACATTTATCAATATCATCCGTCGATCTCTCTTTCAATCTGAGTCGATCGTTCGAAAACCCAAAATCTATAAAATGGCCTATCATTATCATTATTTTCTCTCCCGAAATCATACACTTTTGAGAAGAAACTTATCTTTGATATTTTTCTTAGACATTCGACAAAGTTATTCTTGCATCAAACACAAAAATATGAGGGCAAGAATACTGAAAAGGAAAAATGGAGAAGAGCAATCGAGATAATTTGAAGGCGTGAATGCACATTTGGTGAGAGATTTCCAAGTTATTTGTTTAGTTTATTCATTATTTATTTCTTCATTCTTTGTTGTTTTTTATTTGGATTGTTTGTTTGTTCAGAATTGCTCATTGTAATTTGTGCAGCTATTAGTCATTCAATCTTTCAACTGATAAATTTAGATCCTACAGTACCTTGGCTAGAGATGATGAGAATAGATGAGCATAAAGAAAGAACAATAGCCTTGATTACAGGAATTCCTAGTAGTAAATTTGAACAAGAAAATTGTAAGGAAATAAAAGAGAAAGAAGTGGAGGGAATTGTAACACAAATTCCCCCTATATATCTAGGGAATTCTATTAATATGTGCCTTGAGAACATAACCCCCTTTTTTCCTGAGTGTTGATATAAATGGGAAGACTCTGAGAAATTGTTTGATAGACTCAGGGGCCTCAAATAATGTTATGCCAGTCAAAATTATGGAAGCAGTGGGCTTAAGAGTAGATACTACTCAAGGTAAATGCTATGCATTAGATTCGAGAGAAGTGCTTGTTATTGGGACTATTAAAGCATTGCCTTATAAGCTAACCCAATAACTTGATAAGGTTTTGGCCATGACTATTTTAGTTGCAAACATCCCTCCTCATTTTGGGATGCTCTTGTCAAGAAAATGGAGTGCATCAATGGGAGGTAACATGCAGTGTGATTTGTCATTTTCTACCTTTTACATTGATGGAAAGGATGTCAAGATTGTAAGAGAATCCAAGGTGCCTCATATGATTGAGCATGATCTGATTGAGAATTTGACATGTTTTACTGACTATGGCATAAATGAGTTCAGGGCTGAGGAAACCCCTAGTGATTGTGCTAAGCTTGCTGCACCAATTGATACAAAAGTTGAACATTTGTCAGAATCTAATGATTTATGGAATATGTATTTTGATGTTGCAAGTTCAAAGGAAGTATTTTGTGTAGGTGTGTTGCTAAGGTCTCTGAGTGGAAAGACATTCAGGTTCTCTTTCACTCTGTTATTTAAGTGCACCAACAATGTAGCCAAATATGAAGCTTTGTTATTAGGGCTAAGGTTGGCTCAAAAACATGGGATCGAGAAGCTCAAGGTGATTGGAGATTCTGAGCTTGTGATTTCCCAAGTCAGATCCATATATGTGTCAAAGAATAAAAGGATGAAATAGTATAGAAATGTTGTTTGGGATGAATTGGAAAACTTTGATGCTTTTGGTATAAATTGGATGGAGAGAGGCCACAATAAGGTGGAAAACTTGCTAGAAAATATTGCATTGAGACCAGATGACATGACTTATGCTGGGATTTCTAAGGTTGAAGTGCAAACCAGGTCATTTATTCTTGATAATATCAATAACTGGCAAGCTTTTGACAGTGATGATGATATACTGAGATTTCTAAGTTGTGTGGATCAGTATGAAAGTCAAGAAATTGATTTTGGGGCTTTTGTTGAAATTTTTTATGGTAAGGATATTGTGTTTGGAAATGAAGTTATTCAGTTAAAAACCAACACAATTCCTAAAGTTTTAGTTGTTCTTGAAAGAGTGTTTGACAACCAGGATAGGACGAAGGCTAGTTGTGTTGCTTCCCATCCTGATGACTTGAAGGAAATAAACCTAGGAATAGATGCATCACCAAAAAAGGTGTATATTGGAAAGAAACTATCACCAAAGGTGAGAAAGATGTTAATTGATTTGTTAAGAAAATTAAAACATGTGTTTGCTTGGTCCTATGATGATCTTAAGGCTTATAGGCAGGATTTGTTTCAAAATGAAATTCCTTTGAGTAGTGATGCTAAGCCTTTTTGGAAAAAGAAAAGATCTATTAATCCTACCTTGGCCCCAAAAATGCAAGAAGAACTAACGAAGTTAAGAGATGGAGGGATTCTCAAACCAATTTGACATTCATCTTGGGTATCAAATTTGGTGCCTGTGAGAAAGAAAAATGGAGACATTAGGCTATGTGTGGATTTCAGAAATTTGAATGTGTCTCCATTAAAGGATAATTACCCATTACCAAATCTGGAAGCCATGTTGCAGAGGGTGACAAGTTGTGAATTAATGTCTATGATGGATGGGTTTTCTGGTTATAAGCAAGTCATGGTTAAGGAATCTGAACAATTTAAGACAACTTTCACTACACTTTGGGGGACTTATGTATATGTGAGAATGCCTTTTGGTCTAAGAAATGCAGGGGCTACTTTTGAGAGAGCCATGGATGTGGCATTCTCAAAATTTATTAACTTGTTTTTGGTAGTTTATCAGGATGATTTAACAACATATTCCAAGAAAGAATATGATCATTGTGAACATCTTGAGAAATTATTCACTAGGGCATTAGAATATGGTATCTCTTTAAATCCAAAGAAGTGTTCTTTTGGGGTAAAGGAAGGAAAGTTGTTGGGACATATTGTTTCTAAGGATGGGGTCAAAATTGATCCAGAAAGGTAATTGTGATAGATAAGGTCCCACAACCTCGAAATATCAAGGGAATACAATATTTCTTTGGACAAATTAATTTCCTAAGGAGATTCATAACAAATTTTGCTGAGATAGCTCACCCTATTTCTAAAATTCTTAAGAAAGGGGCCAAGGTTGAATGGAAAGAAGAGTCAATACAATCTTTCCAGGCCATTAAGCAAGCTATAAACGAAGCTCTTGTGTTGAGAACCCCTAATTTTTCCAAACCATTATAGATATTCTCATTTTCTTCTTTCTACACAATTGCAGCTATGTTACTACAAAAGAATGTTGAAGGTTTTGAACAACCTATAGCCTTTTTTAGTAAGTCTCTGCAGGAAAAAAAACTTAAATATGACATAAATGAAAAACAAGCATATGCACTAGTAAAAGCAGTAAAAGCTTTCAGGACATATTTGATGGGAGCTACCATATTTGCCTATGTACCTAGTGTTGTTGTGAAGGACATTTTAACACAATAGGAAGTGTCAAGAAGACGATGCAAATGGATCAACAGGATCCAGGAATTCAACATTGAAATACAAATTACCAATCTGGTGAGAGGACAAGGACTGGCCAAGCTTATGGTCCAAAGCAGTCTGGAAGCAAATCAGATCAATTTGCTTGAAGAAGAGAACAGATCACACATGTGACATGGAACATTCTGACTGGTACAAGGGTTTGATATATTAATTACAAAGGATGAAATGTCCCGATGATTTAAGTGAAAATGAAAAGAGGACATTGAAGTTACATTCTATTAAATATATTGTCAAATCAGGAAAGCTCTGGTGGAGAAATGGACTTTGTGGAGGGAATTATATGGACAAAATAACTGCACATAAAATATTGAGGGTTGGGTTTTGGTGGTATACCATTTTTAAGGACACACATCAATTGGTGAAGACATGTGATGCTTGTCAGCATTTTTCTAGTAAGTTAAAGTTCTCCGACAATTTACCTTTAAAACCAATGGCAGTACAATCTCCATTTTAGCAATGGGATATTGATTTTGTAGGAGAGATAGCATGTAAATCAAGTGGGGGACATTCATGGATATTGGTGGCCACCAATTACTTTTCCAAGTGGGTGGAAGCAATTCCAACAAAGAAAGAAACTAGTAAGGTGGTAATTGACTTCTTAATGAGAAATATAGTGACTAGATTCAGATGTCCAGAGAAGATTGTGTCAGATAATGCAATGTGTTTTAGGTCTGAAGAATATATGGAATTCTGTGAGAAGCATGGCATCCAAGTCTCTTATTCATCACCTTACCAACCACAAGGAAATGGAAAAGCATAATCAAGCAATAAAATCTTGATGAAGATTATCAAGAGAATCCTAGATCAAAATAAGAAAGCATGGGATTCTAAACTGAGATTGGCAGTCTGGGAAGATAGGGTAACTGTGAAGAAGGCAATCGGTTGTGCTTAATTTGACTTAGTCTATGGAATAAATGCAAGGTTTCCCCAGAATAACCTAATGGAGATGTATAAATTTGTCCATATGTATGATAATGAAATAGAAATGAAATGCAGTTGAGAGTGGAAGCTCTCATAGAACTTGATGAAACCAGGAGGGAAGCTCAAATGAAAAATGCCAAAATGCAGTTACAAGTAAAAAATTTGTATGACAAAAGGACAACTACAAGAAGTGTCCAAAATGGAGATATGGTTTTGATGTGGAATGCCAAGTTAGAAGATAAAGGAAAACATGGTAAATTTGATGCAATCTGGTTAGGCCCATTCCTATTAAATAACAAGTGGGGGGAAGATTCATATTTCCTCCAAGAATTGATAGGTGATATTCTTGAATTTCCAATTCATGGACAATTCTTGAAGTTATACTTCACCTAAAGTGTTGTTTTCCATGAACAGTAGCTTAGAATTGTATATATGTTAGTTGTAGGTTTCCTTCTTGTTGGATTTCCTTTTCCAGATGGTCCTTTTTGGTTATGTCTGCAACTGGTCTCCTCTACTTGATGTTCTATTTTTCTCGCTTCATTCCATTGGAATGAACCTCCCCAACTGGAGCCATTGATGGAGCCTCAATTTTTTTTCTTTGAGTTCCATTTATTATTTTTCCATATTACTGGTCAGTCATGTTATTTGGAAGAAACCTAGGTTTGAGGTTTTATTCCTGGCCTTCACTGAATCCTAATGTTCTATCTAAACCTTGGGTTGGGTTCATCTCATCATTACCTTTTTGAGGGAGGTTTTAAAATGACTTATGTCCCATTGACTCGTCTAGGCTAGGACCCTTTTAATGAACAATGTTAAATATTTCACCTAACTTTATCATTTCCTAAGTCTAGGTTGGCCCATGCCCCTTGTTTTAAGAACAAATTTAAGCCATTGTTTGTCATTGGCCTAGGCAATGTCCCCTTTCCCCTTTTTAATAACTATTTTATTTTGTAGGGAATGTTTTTTCGTGACCGTCAATCATCTTCCGATTGATCCTGACCATTCCCCGTGATCTCACGATGGCCTCACTATTGGGTTTCAACTGATTGTGAAATCACGGGCAAGTGCCACGTGTCTCGACTGCTAATGCCGGAAAAGGATTAATAAACTGCTTTATTCTTTGTGTCAGGTTTAATACATTATATAGTGGGTTACTAAAAAAGTTACAAGATGCACGTGCTCAGGATCGATAGTGGTGTTATAATCTCGATGAAAAGTTGCATGATGGTTATGATCAGTGTTGATGATGATTATGAGTGAACACAATCATCGATGGTGGGAATCAACGGTTGCCCACCATCACATGATCCAAAGATGCAGGGTGTTTAGTGATTGTGATATCATGGGAAAGCACCACGTGTACTCCTTTGGCGCTGCATATTGTGGTGGGCCCTTGATGTTGACATGCAGATTACATCAGCATTTTTTGAAGGTGGTCATTCGATGATCTGACAAAAACAAAAGATCGATGGCTGGAATTTAAATTCGCATCAAATGCGATTGGAGTCATTGGCTCAACATGCAAATGAAGTTTAATGGCGGATGAAACATTTACTGGCTACATTTGATTGACATAAAGTATATGCTTTCATTATATTTTCACCATAAATGAATTCAAGTATTTTCAAATCAGTTTAGAGCTAGAGATAAAGTTTTTTGAGCAATCATAGCAAAAGTTTGGTTCTCTGCAAGGCATGAAATCCCGTGAGTTATTCTCTGTGGTGCTTGGTTTTTTTTTATTGTGTTTTTTGTGAAGAATTGTGGTGTGTTGGTCAAGGGGTTTATTGATTATCATCGTAGGGTTACTGGTTCATTTGAATTATGGGAAATTGCAAGGTTTTTTTATAATTTCATTTCTGAGTAACCTTAGTTTGTTTGAGGTTTTCAATTTTAAAGAATCCCTAGTTGTTTAAGATGGCACCACCAAAGTAGGCATTCCTTCCATATTGATTACTTGCAGAGAAATTTATATGATGACTTCCTGGATCAACTTTCGTTACCAACAAATGACAGGAAGAGTGGTTTGGTTTTAATCAATGGAAAAACCCTAGGTGAAGGTCTAGTCTGTAGAAATTATAATATTGCAGATGGCAGGGTTCCTATGACTGGTCTTGAATTTTTTAGGCTATGGTATGGGCAGCGAAACTTACCTCACCCCTTCTCTAATGGCTGGAGATAAGACATGGGAAAACTAGTTGTACCAAATGTGTTCCTTGATGTTGACCTACTCAGAGTAATGGCAACATGGTATGATCCTGTTACAAGGGTAATAATTCTGCTAAGCATAAGCACATATGATATTCAACTGGTGTTTGATTTGAGTGATTATAGCTCATCCTTGGTTCAAATTTATTTTGAGGAGATGAAGCAAGAATATACAAGGTCAAAGCCTCTCTTCAGATTGAAGTTGCTTCCTCCTCATTTGGCTAAGGCGAGCAGTTCAATGATTGATATCAGCCCAAATGACCAGGAGCCTTTCAGGGTGAGCTATTTTTCCAATCACTTCTTGGCAACATTTTATTCATTATGCTAGATTTTGGGTTTAGCCCTAATACCGTGATGCCAATTGCATATATGTTTATGGGTGCCCAAATTCAACATTCCAATTTCTCTGTGGTGTATGACTTTCAATCATTCCTGGCAAAGAGGATGCATGAGGGTTTGATGAAGCTGCCTGTGGGGAATGTCGGCACTCCTTTTTTATGGTACTCCTTGTTAATGCATATGTTCCTATACAAGAATGCCATCTTTTTCTTAGAAAAAATGGAGTTGAGGTAGGAAATGAATGGAGAAAGATTACCTATACAGATCTAGAGTGCAAATTTATCACACAACATGGGAGGTGCTAGTTTTGTGCAATTTGATAATTTATTAGCCTCCAGACTCAGGGCTCGATTGGTGGTGAATGTGCCTAGAGTTCCTAATGATTTGCATGATTTCCTCCAACCAAAAGTGACGAAGCCTTATTTGAAGGTTTGCCATAATTGGGGTGACATCATTTTGTACCCTGTAAACATTATCTTGAGGGTGTATGGTTTCCAGGGAACCCCTCATATCCTCCCATTTAATGTACCATCAAGAATGGGGTTTACCGAAGTTATGTGGCAATTAGGTTGTTTTCACGAGGACAACCTAACAAGGAAAGGAAAAGGGACTTTGTTCACTAACTACACTGTTGTTTCTGATTTTGTCTATTCCAAGAGAGTATGGGTCCACTTTCAAAGTTTTTTTGATGACTTCCATTTGAGGAGTGGCCCTAGGAGACAACATGACCCTGAGGGATTATTTTCCTTGTTCAGAAAATGAATCAAAGATGGAAAGTTTACACATGAATTCAACTTTCTTGAGGACCTAATCAAAAATGAATTTGCTTTGAATAGGCAAGAGTTGAATAAAGAAAAATGGATTGCATATGAAAAGCTACTGGCCATAGTACATAAAATGGATCCAAAATATGATCCATTAATGGAGTTCACTCCATTTCACAAGCGAATAGACTTTTTAATGGCTAATTTAATAGAGATCATGGGCACCTTGATGACCAAGAGGGTCAGTTTGGAATTAGATTTTGGTATACAAAGACCAAAGGTGAGGCCTAAAGAAAAAAGGCTAGCTTATCAACCCTCAATTGATTAGCCTCTATACAAGAGAAAGAGGAATTTCAGTAGTGATGAGGAGGAGGGGGATAAGAAAGGAAAACAAATAATGAAGACAAAATCACACTTAGGTCCAAGGATCAGAGTGCCTGGGGGAAAAGGATTGTTGATTTGGATTCACCACCGAGAAGTGATCCTACAAATCTACCATCAGAGCCAAGCCCTAAGAGGCAGAGGGTTGAGGAAACACAAGAGACTCTGATGGATGAGATAGTTGTAACTGATCAAGATATCTAGATTGGTATCCCTTCCCCTCCTCGATCAACACAATTGGTGTTATCTAATATGGATGTTGTAGACATCCAAATTTGATCACTTCCATATGATCAAAATCATCTACTCTATTCATCTATTTCATTAATAGTGATTAAATAATTTATTTAATCATTATTTTATTTTCTACCTAAGGTTCCTAAAGTATGTAATTAAATAAATGAAATACTTTACCCTATCCCTTTTCTTCTCTAAATTAAATAAATATGACAAATTATTTAATTTAGTCTTTTAACCCATTTGGATTAAAATCAATTTTTAATTCCCCTTTTACTCTCTCCTTGTCACATTCTCCATAACCCTCTTTTAATCCGGATTAAATTAATTAATCTATGATTAGGATGTGCACCACTTAATCTTGATTAATCTCCCACTTTCCTCTAATCTCTCATTAATTATCCTAATCTCGTGTTTGTACAACCTTAATCAGAATCATTAGCCACATTTAGCTTACCTTTTCTAGTCAACCTTCCCACTTACCATTTTTAGCCCGGACTCTCTTCCCCATGTGAATTTTTAATTCACATTTATTTATCCAAGGTTCCTCTCTTCCCCATGTGAATTTTTAATTCACTTTTGTCTTTACAAGGTCTTCCTCATCCCCCATGCAAGATTCTAGAAGGCTTGACTTGTCACTTTACATGTGCCAAGGACTTCTAGAAGCTTGGACTTGTCACATCACCCACATGTGATAAATCTCCAGCTTTTTGGAGACCTTCTTTTACCCAATAAACTCTCCAATGAATGTAAATTTTTAATTTGCATTTATTCTTCTAACCAGTTCCCCTTTTCCTATTGAAATTTTTGAGGAATTCTAAAATCTCTCAAAAGTCTCTTTCATCCTCATTTGGGGACAAGAAGTTCCTTTTGGAGGAAATCTTCTCATCTCCCAAGGTACTTCAAAGGTACTTTTCCTTCATGCGCCTCATGTACTTCTCTTCCACCTCTTGTCCTTCTCCTCCACCTCATTTCCACATCACTCCACCCTAGGACATCTCACATTCCATGTGTCAAGATGTGAGGGCTTGTGAGTCCTCAACTCACCATAGCCCTTCATCTTGATCTTGTTGGATCAATCTTAACCATTGAATTCTCTAGAGAATTCCAATTAGCCTATAAATATCCCCTCATTTCTCTCATTTTTGGGATCAATTCTTTTCCTACCAAACTCTTGTCAATTTACCATTTGAGCTCTCATCTCATAATCATCATTACATCTTCATCCACTTTGCGTATCATTTGCATATTAAACATAGCTTGTCATCCAAGGAGAACAAAATTCTTCAAGATCAAGGGCCAACCAAGGAAAGAGTAGCATAGAAGGTATAAAAAACAAAAATCAATTTGTTTATCTTGCTTTCATGTTATCTATTTCTTAGTCTAATAATTGAGGTGCCCTTTTATTTTGTTATTTCCTCTTGTTGCATTATTTGTTTTTATCTAGCATCTCACATTAGTACTTGACATTTTATTAGGATCACATTTCTAGCATGCCCCTACAATCCAACATTTTGCTAACTATTTTTCTACAAAAGTGCGGATACGCCCCTGCAATCCAACGTTTTGCTAACTATTTTTCTGTAGAAGTGCGGATACGCCCCTGCAAAAGCGTGGATACTCCTAACTATTTTCTATAGAAGTGTGGATATGCCCTCACAATTTGATGTTTTTGTTAACTATTTGCTACAGAGGGGCGGATTTGCCCACCTGATTCAGCATTTTTCACTACAGAGAGGCGGATTTGCCCTTAACAGCACATTCGGGGAGGTAAAAAAAGTGCATTTTAGCTTCGTTTTTGTCTCTCTATTTTGTTGTTTTATGCTCTAATCCTCTAACCCTATTTTTTGGTGGGTGAAGTCAGATTTCTTGCTGATATCTTGAGTGTTTTTTTGAAAATCACAAAGAAAAAGAGATAAAACAACTAACGTTTGCTTGCAGGGCCTTTGTTTTATTCTGATTTTTGAAGTCTTTCCTTACTACTTTATCTATTTACTTAGTATAAGTAGGGGAAAGTAACATTTTTTGCTCATTATTTCTGTTTTATTTGTTTTACCCTAAGGGGGCATTAGTTTTTTTTCACCTTCCTCCTTTGCACTTTGTGTGGATCCAAAGGGGGTAGTGTGAAACGATTAGTGTCTTCTTAGCGAGACCTGCTTGGGGATTCATCACCCCAAGGGATGATCCCAACCACACGTACCCGTGGGGTATATAAAGTGGGGAGAGCCAAAGTTGTACCCCAATCCAGTTGCATCATAATTGCGAAGCGTTGAAGCTAGGGTGATACCTAGATAGACATGAAGAGTTGGTCTGAGCCTTTCAGTGTCTCGCTGGGGTTCTCGACTCACGCTTGTGATGGATTGGTGTTCACAGTTTGTGCCTCACGTACCAAGCGTATATCGAGGACTCCCTAGAAACTTTGTTCATCCTAGAGTAAGACCTTTGCTGGCCATACACCTTAACACTAATCATAGGATTGTGCTTGTTCAAAGTGTCTTTCTGTGAAGAACCAGTAAATTTTGATAAGTCAAACCATCATTGAATCATTTTAAGTCCTTGCCAAAATCCCTCATCCAAACCAAGTTGCTATTTTCCACTGTAGAGGGGCAAACTTGCCCTCCTGTTTCAGCATTTTCCACTATAGAGGGGCGAACTTGGCCCCCTATTTCAACATTTTCCACTATAGAAGGGCAGATTTGCCCCCTTGTTTCAGCATTTTTTTTTGTAGAAGTGCGGATATACCCCTACGATCCAACATTTCTAACAATTTTACTGCAAAAGTGCAGATATGCCCCACTAAACAGACAGTTTCATCCATTTGACCATTCCAAACCCCCGTTTGAACACCCAAAGTCTTCGTTTGACCATTTGATCATCCTAAACACTCATCTAACCAATCCAAATGTCCATTTGACCATTCCAAACCTCCATTTAACATTTCTAAAATGTCCATTTAGCACATTCACATTGATCATTCCACCATTTGGGATACCCATATTATTGTGAGACCTAAACATCTCCAACAACACATCTTCCATTTGCATTCATCATCATCTCTCAACACAAAATCCCTTAAACCTTGTTTTAGGAGTTATTTTCCCGAATTAACCAAGGCGTTAAGTTGATCATTATCCTACATAATCAATCCTTATCTTCAACCTAATCAATCTGCTTCTATCTTGAGGCGGATTTGTGTTGTAAGACAATTTCATTGGCCCAAATCAATCCCCTTCCATCTCAAGGCGGATTCGGTGTTGCGATCATTGATTAAGTTAGCTCAAATCGATCAACCAACATCATAAGTCACTTAGGGTGATTTCCAAATCAGGTTTTAGGATCCCCTCCAATCAAATCCAATCCTCATCCAAATCATCCAATTGATACATCATCAATTGATCCAATCAAATCCAATTATCATCCAAATCATCAATTGATCCAATCAAATCCAATTATCATCCAAATCATCAATTGATCCAATCAAATCTAATCCTCATCCAAAACATCAAATTGATACATCATCATTTGATCCAATCAAACCCAATCCTCATCCAAATCATCAAATTGATACATCATCAATTGATCTAATCAAATCTAATCATCATCCAAATCATCAATTGATCCAATCAAATCCAATCCTCATCCAAATCATCAAATTGATACATCATCATTTGATCCAATCAAACCCAATCCTCATCCAAATCATCAAATTGATACATCATCATTTGATCCAATAAAATCCAATCATCATTTGACCCAATCAAATCCAATCATCATCCAAATCATCATTTGATCCAATCAAATCAATCATCAATCCAATCATCAAATTGATACATCATCATTTGATCCAATCAAATCCAATCCCCATCCAATCATCAAATTGATACATCATCATGTGATCCAAACAAATCCAATCATCATCATTTGATCCAAACAAATCCAATCAAATCATCAAATTGATACATCATCAATTGATCCCTCAATCAATCTAAATCAATCAATCCAAATCATTACCTAGATCATCCCTTAGAGATTGCATCTTGAAATCACCTAGTTGTTTTGTACGTTCATGCCCATTCAAACCCGTTCACAAACAAAAAAGCAAATGGCAGAACAAAAAACTCAAGGTTCCCAACCAAATATCCCTCAATATCCTAATAAAATTCCACACGATCCTCATAATGGTGTCTCATCTCAATCAAACACTGACATCTAGAATATCACACCACCTAGTGATGAAAACATGGTCAATCAACTCAAAGTCACCGTCGACAAATATCTCAGTAATCCTGCCAATGTCCAAATGATGGATCATCTCCTAAAGGAATGTGGGGATAATATCCTCTCCACCTTACTCATGAAGGGAGTCAAACCACCATCCGATTTCAATACATCACAGTATGCGCTTCCCCCATTTGTTGACCCACAAACCTCACAAAATGTTCCAGAAAATTCCTACGTTCCTGAAGGTGCACCCACTGAAAATTGGTACCACCTCGAACTCAAAAATGTTGTCATCCATCAAGTCTAAGAATATCTTCATCTTCCAACCACAACATCTACTATTCCACCACTTGGTCCTAATGATCCCCATACCTATGGCATACCGTCATACATCCCATCTGCTCTGCCGCTTCCTCCCCCATATTCTAATATTAGGGGCACACCTCCACCTACCAATGAACTACCTCCTACATTACAACAACCTCCAAATAATCCACACTACCAGCACTGCCACATTTTTCTACTATTATAGCTTCATCTCAACACTTGCATCCATAAAATCTGCAACACACTTTCGTTCTCACACAACCATAACATGAAGTGGTCCAGCATACATCTCAACAACAACAACACATCCCATCTCACCCATCTCAACAAAAACATATCTTATCTCACCCACCTCATCAACAACAACAACGACCTCCATAAAAACATGTGCACATCCCTACACAAACACACGATAACCCACTTACTAAGTACCTCTATCATCCCTCTAGCACATACACTATTCCATCCCATACAAATCCTCATCAGAATGTGCAAAGCCAAACACATACCCAACTGCCACAATACACCAATCTTTCACAACCTCAACATCATCCCCACCAACAAACATCAAATCCATACCCATATGCCACACAACAACCCACCATTGCACAACAATACCAATCCTATCCGCCCTACTTGCAACAACAACAAACTCACAAACAAGGGGAACCTTACGCTTCTTATTACCAACAATCATCATCACATCCACAAAGAGGTCTTACCTCTATGCATTACCAAAATGCTATGCAGAAATAAGACCCCTCTCTTGTTTCCTACTATCAACAACAAGTGGCTCCCACTCAACACAACCAATCATCCAACTATCAATCCTCTTACAATCAACCAATGCATTCATATCCGAGTCAACCCATTTATGATCCAACAATAGTAGGGCCATCCTCATCATACCCACAACATTATGCATACACTCAATCCACTTTGACTCCCATGACTCCCGTCACAGTCCCAGCAGTACCTCCATCTACCCAATGACCATCCACCAATTCCCAATATAACATCCTAGACCATCTAGGTAAGACTACAGCCCAAATATCCATTTTGGATCTGCTTAAGTCATCTCTTGTACATCAAGATATCTTAACTAAGGCTTTGCAAAGCATACAAGTACCTGATAATATTGGCCCTACCCAATTTCAAGCATTGTTAGGCAATCTCTCATTGACCTATCAGTTAGCCTTTAGCCAAAAGGACATGCCACATCTTGATTCAATGCACAACCGCCCCCTCCATCTCGAGGTTAGTGTCAATTGTCAAAAATTAAAAAGGGTACTGGTAGATAATGGTTCGGCCCGAAATCTCTGCACATTAAAATTTATACAACAGGTTGGATACACCCAAGCTGATCTGAGAAATCAAGTGATCACCATCAAGGCCTATGATGATGTAGAGTGAGATTCTGAAGGCATTATTTGCCTCCCTATTCAAGTGGGCCCCATTGTACAATACACTATGTGTCATGTTCTGGACCTTCAACTCCCATACAACATCCTTCTTGGCCGTCCATGGATTCATTCTATGCAAGCCATCCCATCCACCTATCACTAATGCCTAAAGTTCCCATTTCAAGGAATGGAAGTCACCATACAAGCCGACTCTCAGCCTTTTGAATATTGTCATGCCTTGGAAGCTTCTTTTCCATATTCACATTATTGCTCAAGAGTTGAAATGCTGGCATCCCGAACATCTGATCCTATCCCATCCACCAATACACTAAAAAATTCATCCCCACCATCATCCACACCTGCTTCCACTATCACCAAGGTCTAGATTATAGATAAGGGATGTGGCGAATACGAAATGAATACCACACTCAATGTGGCAACAATGCCACCTTCGCCCTACACATATGGACAACCAATTTTGCCACTACCAAAAGTAGAAGAAAAGACACTTACACTCACTTCCAAGAACATGGGGTCAACAACATTCAATGATTTGGGATCCCTCCAAGATCAAATGGACGAAGACATCAGTCAATGGGTTTATCAGGAGGAAACTGAGCTAGCACATCCCGTTATTGAATACTTTCATGAATTCTATCCACGTGCCTCCAAATTCATTGAAAAGTTTTATTACCAAGGCAGAGGCCTTGGTGTAGAAGAACAAGGAAAATTTCTGCCCATTAAAGCAACTACCATCCGACCAAGGAATTTTGGCTTGGCTTATGATACTAAATAGAAGGGTCCTACAACATCCGCTAGCACTTCTAACAATGTTAGTGTTGACAACAGTTCCCTCAAAGACATATCGGAGGAAGAGTCCATCATACACACGTACGATGATTTGAATCACATTGACCTCCTCGCCACGTTTGAATGCTTATTTGTTTGTACCATAACTTTATCCCTTAAACATTGTGAGCTTATCGATCATGACCTACAAGGTAACACACCTATCAGCACATTTCCCTCAAAGGATACCTACATACATCTAATGGGATTGGGGGAAGATGAATGCCCTAATCGCAAAAACAAAAAGAAACAAAAGAAAAATGGGTCATCAAGTGAAAATCTCACCGAGGTGCTTTTTGACTACGAAAAAGTAAAAAAAAAGGATGTAACTGAAAGTGAAAACCTTAATACAGCACTAGAAGATGGGGACGTTCATCTTCCCCTTGTAGGAACACAACTATCTAAGAAATATTGGATTCTCATTGAAGAAACACAAGAGGTGAAGTTGGGGACAGAAGAAATTCCAAGGATCAACTATGTGGCCAAATCTTTATCCGAAGAAGAATAATATACCACCATTGTCAGAATTCTCCATGAAAGGGTTATCAACTTTGCATGTGCTTACTCTAATATGCTTGGCTTGGATCCTAATCTTGTTGTACACCATTTGGATGTTTGTCCAGAGGCCAAACCTATCAAGTAGAAGCTTCGAAAGATGCACCCACAGGTGGAATTATTAGTTAAGAAAGAATTGGAAAAATTATTGGGTGCTGGTTTTATCAGACCCATTGATTATTTCGATTGGATTTCCAATATAGTACCTGTGGCTAAACCTAACAGAGACATCAGAATTTGTATAGATTTCTGGGATCTTAATAAAGCCTATCCAAAGGATGACTTCCCCTTGCCTAACATCAACATGTTGGTCGACATCACTACAAGACACGAGATGCTATCCCTCATAGATGGCTTCTCTAGCTACAATCAGATCTGGATTACCCCTGAAGATCAACACAAAACTGCTTTTACAGCACCTTGGGGTACTTTGTGTTACAATGTCATGCCCTTTGGTCTCAAAAATGTGGGGGCAACATATCAATGGGCAATGACAGTTATATTCCATGGCCTCATCCACATCATCATGGAAGATTATGTTGATGACCTATTGGAAAATTATGGAACCAGAGAAGAGCACCCTACCATTCTGAAATGGATATTTGAGTGCTTAGAACCGTAAAAGCTTCAACTGAATCCAAAAAAGTGTGTTCGGTGTCACATAAGGGAAACTGTTGGGATTCATAGTGTCCCGAAGAGGCATCGAGGTTGACCTAGCTAAGGTGAAAGCTATCATGGATATGCCTCCACCAAGAAACCTGAAACAATAAAAGAGCCTCCAAGGGAAACTACAATCCATCCGCCAGTTTATAGCCCAACTTGCAGATAAATGTCAGTCATTCACCCACCTTCTCAAGAAAGACACCAGCTTCAAGTGGAATCAACAGTGTCAGTTCGGTTTTGACATAATCAAAGGATACTTGGCCCACCTGCCGATCTTGATGCCACCTATCCTTGGAAAACCCCTCTTGTTGTACATATCTGCCATGTCAGTTGCATTAGGGGCATTATTGGCACAACATGATGAATCTTCAAAGGAATGGGTGATCTATTACATTAGTCGCACACTGGTCAGGTATGAACTCAATTATTCACCAATGGAAAAGCATGTCTCACTATGGTCTTCAATACACAAAAGCTATGCCACTATATGCTTTGCCATCCTATAAAATTGATATCCAAAGTTGACCCCCTCAAGTACCTGCTATCCAAGACAACCCTTACTAGTCGAATGGCTAAATGGATCATGCTCCTCAGTGAGTTTGATATAGAATATGTGGATAGAAAGGCCATTAAAGGACAAGTAATAGCGGATCAATTGGAAGATGCCCTATTAGTGGATGCTTATCCCATAGAAATTGAATTTCCAGATGAAGGATTATTTGTAGTCTCAGAAACCACCACCTAGACACTGTACTTTGATGGATCACACACTCATAATGGATCGGGGGCAAAGATCTTGCTTATCACCCCCCAAGGCAATTACATACTGAAATCATTCATACTCGCTTTTCCCTGCACCAACAACATCTCTCAATATGAAGCCCTTCTCATAGGCCTCAGAATTGTAGTCCAATGGCACATCACTCATCTGCAAGTTTTTGGTGACTCTCAGTTGGTCATAAAACAGGTCAACGATGAGTTTCTAACAAAAGATGAAAATTTGTTGCCTTACAAATGAATGGTGGATGACTTCAAGAAATATTTCACTACCATCCAATTTGAGTAGATCCCGAGACTCCAGAATAAGGTAGTGGATGCTATGGCTACCATTGGTTCTCTCCTCGACATGCCAAAAGATTGCACAAATTGTCAGTTCTTGGTCGAGCAACTCCTAATCCCAACGTACGATATCCCTGAGAGTGACATGGTGTGTGCTATTGTAGGTCCTGAATCCCCTTGGTACCATGAAATTTACACCTACATTCATGACAACACCCTCCTGCCTGACCTCACAAGAAACCGACATAAATCATTTATCCAATGCACGGCCTGCTACACCATTATCGATGATACACTTTATGGACATGGGTATGATGGAACTCTCCTCCATTGTTTAGATGAAACTGAAGCTTGCACAACATTAACAAAAGTGCATAGCGGTATTTGTGGGGCCCATTCTAATGGTATGGCCCTAGGCAAATGGATTCTCAGAGCATGATATTATTGGCCCACAATGGAACAAGATGCTTGTGAGTATGTCAAAAATTGTCTTCCATGTCAACAACATGCAGATCTGATTCACGCTCTAGCACAAGAGCTCCAACCTATCATGACACCTTGGTCATTTTCAAAATGGGGTTTTGACTTGATTGCTAAGATCTACCCTCCATCTTCTGATTGTCACACCTTTATCATCACAGCCACTGAATACTTCACCAAGTGGGTGGAAGCCATTCCACTCACTCAAATCACTGGTGTTTAGATCTCTAAGTTTATCCTCTACCATATCCTCTGCAAGTATGGTATCCCCTCCGCCATCATCACCAAAAATGAAAAACCATTCAAAAATAAGTGTATGAAACTCCTTTGTGACACGTATCATATCCAACATCATTGGTCCACTCCCTATTACCCCCAAGGTAATGGACAAGTAGAAGCAACAAACAAAACATTGATCAAAATCATTAAGAAGATGGTCAATAGCACTGGCCATGATTGGAACCTCCATATCCATCCTGTTCTTTGGGCCTACCATACATCCATCCACACCCCTACTGGAGCTACTCCATATTCTCTTGTCTATGGCATTGAATCCATCTTGCCAATCGAATTTGAAATCCCTTCACTCTGCATCTCCCTCAATAATCTCATCATTGATGAAGACACCCGAGTGGCATGCTTGGCACAATTAGAACTGTTGGATGAAAAATGGGTCAAGTCTTATAACCATCTACAATCTTATCAACACCGACTCAAAAGGAGCTACAATAAGAAAGTCCGACCTTGCCAATTGAATGTTGGTGATTTGGTCCTAAAAGAGAATCAGCGCAATCAACAAGATCGAGAGAAAAAGGGTAAGTTTGAAGCAAACTGGTTGGGCCCTTATGTCATCACCATGAAGTATGGTTCTGGCGCCTACAGGTTCTCCACCCCTGAAGGCAAGCCCTTGGAGGAACCCATCAACATCATGCACCTGAAGAAGTTTTACACTTAGGTCAGCTAGGGTATCCTTCCTTGTAAAAGTCAAAAATACAAAAAAATTAAAAAATCCAAAAATAGTAAAGATAAATAATTCATCCTATGGTGAAAACCACCCTTGCGTGGCACCTTGGATACGTATGATTGGTGAAATCCTGGTAATAGGTGCCTCTTGTATAAGGCTTAATCATTATCTACCTCGTGTCCTGGTTACTTTATGGCTTATCCGCCGATTCCTCAATCCCCATATCCTCCCATCTGCTTGCAACACCTTGTCGCTTGGTATATTCTGGTTGAGCATTGGACGACCGTCATTCGCTATCTGAAATCCTAAGCTTATTATCCTAATCTAAGCTTGTGTTACCTCATTTTTGTGTTTGTCTTCATCTAGGCTCACTCTTCGTGTTCATCTCCATCTAGGTCTCATTTTGAACTACGTTGCCCCTGCGCTTGCACATAGGCAAGGTTGATCTTTTGATTTTCCCTCAAAGTTTCTCCTTGTCTTCTTTTGTGGTCAGTCCATTTGACCATTTTCCTCCATCATCTGTCGTCATCACCCTCTTTCCATTTTTATCATAGTCTCCTCCTAAACTACGATGCCTCTACGCTTGCACGTAGGCAAGGCTAATCTTTGGATCGACCCCCGAGGCATTTTGTCTTTCATCATTTGTCCTCATAGTCCACTTTTTGAACTTGTCCATCCTCTATCTTTTTTCATGTTCGAACTATGTTGCCCCTGCACTTGCATGTAGGCAAGGTTGATCTTTTGATATGCCCTTGGGGCTTGTGTTTATCTTGGTCATCCATTGGTTTCCATCAGTCCACTTTTCGCTCTTTTATTGTGGTCTTTTCCTGAACTATGAGGGCTCTGTGCTTTCATGTAGGCAAGGTTGATCTTTTTATCAACCCTCAAGCCCCTAGGTCTTTAGGTTGTGTCTCGTCCTCTTGTTGTCTTGTTGTTAGGTATGTTCCTATCATCGTTGATTCTTCACAAACAAGATCTCGTATCAAGAAATCTTCCCAATGACAATCATCCTACCTCATCTAGGTCACTTTAGCTTAGTATCCATCATCGGTCTTAACAGGATGCATCCTTCCTAACATACCACACCAGCCCCATCCATCTTTGGGATCTTATGGCAAAGGACGCTTGTAATTGATTACGATCTTTTGGTACTTTTGGACTTTGTTTATCATTTGAGCTCCCTATAATCACTAGTTAAGATCACCATGATCCTTCATATTGTGGTGTGTTTTGCCTAGTTAACATAGGGACATCTCTTGACTATTGTTGTTGTCTATTGGGATGCCCCACGTGGTACTCACCAGGATTCCTTTTGGATCCTACGTTATATGGGGGCATCCCTTTGTGCTTATGGTTATTCCAATACCTAGCTCGACCAAAGTCATCATGAATTTGGGGTATTGGGATATCCTTCTTGTTTGTCGTGTTTATTTTATGCATTAGACATTAATCTGTCTTGGTTTACATACCCTGACGCCCAATGTCTTATGCTATAGCAAAAATCAGTGCTCTAAAGGATGGAAAATTGCATTCATGTTGCATTTCATCTCATTGCATATTCCCTCTTCATCCTATATTTCTCCTACATCTATGACTCGTGATTTTGGTTGTGCAAACTCTCATTTCCTCTTACTAAATTTTCTTCTTGGGATCCGTACGGTCTTTGATAGGTACTGCAATCCAAACACCCTATGCCTATCACCTACCCATTGATACTTATGTCTACAATCATTAAGTTCATTTACCCATTGTAGACTTGGAAAATGTACAAGTTCATTTTGGCACACCTGATCCCGATTACTGACAATGTTTCCTCTCAAATCAAATCCCCAAGATTTCATCGTAATTCTATCCTTAATCTAATGAATCGCCATTTATCTGATTAAGTCTATCACCTCCTTTGATTAAATTAATCAATTTAATTTAATTAACCTTACATTAATTAACTTGCACAATAAATCAATAACTTTGATTTATTAATTCTTCTATTTTCCCTCACAAAGCATCAAAAGGGAATATTCCCTCAATTTGAATTCAAAAAAGGTCAAGTGGACTTGGTCCTTCCAACAAGGCATTTATTCCTCTTACATGTCCTTGTGCATTGAGCCAAGTGGCATTTATTTCATTTATTTTCCCTCTTCAACATGTCATTTCTCAAATTTGAAATGCCACCTAATTGCATTTATTGGCACTTTGGCCAAAATGTGCACAACCTTTGGCCATTCACATCTTGACAAGTGGCACTTGGCCATTGGATGTTGAATGATCCCACATTGCTCTATTTTACTCTCTTTTCCAGTTTAGAAATCTATAAATTGGAGGCTTTTGTCCTCATTATCCATCCACAATTTTGAGTAAACTTATTATACTCAAAATTTGTCCATCCACAATTCAAGCAAGTATACTATACTTCATTTCATCCACAAACAGTTTTAAGTATACTCAATATATTCAAATTCATCTCAACATTCCACATCTTCATGCAAGGTTATTCTCTTCATTGGAGAATTAATCTTACTCATACTATCATTTAGCTTGTTCAAAGATTGGGAAAGGGCTGCTTACTACACAACAATGGTGGCACCAATCCACTATGGGATGAAGGTTTAATCATGTTTCCTTTTATATGCTTCTAGTTTAACTTGTTTTTATGCTCATTAGTTGCATATTTAGACATGATTAAGTATCTCATAGGGATGTTAAATTTGTTGTTTTAAACTAACTTTCGTGCTAACAACATGAAATTGTTTGAGATGATTTTCGTTTGCCGATTTTAGCATCCACATTCTGGTACTAGAAGGAGGGCGAATCCTAAAATTTATTCCATTACAATCTCACTAATGTCTCTGTTTGCAAGAAATCTAGCTCAAAATATTTAACTGTTCTGTTAACAATAGCCTTCATTGTTATTGATGCTTAATTCCGTTCGGTCGAAGAAAAGAAAGAAATTTTTGTTTAAATACAAGCTTGGAATCTTCTATAAATTTTATGCTAATCATTCGATTTCATTGTGAATTTTCCTCCTTGTTGTTCTCCTCTTTCTTCTCACTTTCCTGTCGCGTAGTCACCTCAGGTCTTTACTTCACCCCCGTGCTGACATCTTTTCCATTTTATGTTGTTGTTGTCCTCCGTTCACCGCTCCACCATGCCCTTCATTCCATCTCCCTGCGGTACTGCTCTCGGGTTGTTAATCCTCTCACCAAATTACCATGGCCTACTGTGCCACCACCCACGGTATCACTATCATCACCACTTCCTTCGTCATCTGTCGTCTCTTTACCGCTTAGTCACCACCTCATCTATATCCGTCCGCGGTAGAGTGGTGTTAATCGCATTATCACCACCTCATCCCTTCCATTCGCGGTAGATTGGTGCTCACCGCATTACCGTCGGATAAATTTCCTTGACCACAGTGGTGCGATTAGCCATGTGCTACCTGTCTATTTAACTATCACCGCCATCCCGCGGTTTACCATTTGATCCTCCACAGTAAACCCGCTAACTGTGACTCTGTCTATCACTTGGCCGCACCTCATCACCGCCGGTTACCCCTCCCTTACCATCGTTAGCGTGCTAACCGCCTCACCATCTGTCCTCGACCATCACTGCATCCCCGTGATCTGCCGCTTAACCGCCAGCGGTCGTGCGGTAACCGTTACCCACCACCGCATTACCGCAGTTGACCACCCGGCTATCAGTGGTAATGTAGTAAAGCCTTCCACCAGACTGCCTTTAAGCCACCAACCGTGATGCCGCAGGCCGCGGTAAAACAACAAGAGGGGTTTAGTTCGAGAAATGAATAGTGAGGAAGGAAATTTTTGCATTTTAAAAGGAGGATAAATAATTTTTTTTTAGAAATAGTAATTTTTTTTTTAAACATGAGAGATTTTTGTGAAATGTTTTATTAACATGAATGTTCTCTTGAAGGTTGGATATTGGAATTAAATCAAGGCAAAAGCAAGATGGGAGAAATTCACAAAAGCATTTTTTAATGCTTGTTGAGCTAGATCTTTATTTTAGTTTTAGAACATCCCACATCTATTTTTGGGGCTTAAAATTAACCATTTTGACTTCATCTTTTGGTTAAAATTGAACCTTAGAAATATACTAGATTTCAATTTGGACTTAAAATTGAACAAGACAAACTTCACATTTAATCTTGGTGCTTCTAAAATGAACTCATCATCGCTTTGAAGGTTAAAATTGAACATGTGTCTTTTATGTTTTGCAAACTTTTTAACAAATTAATATCATTAAAATGTGTATGCGCTTCTCTCGCGCTTTATAGCGATCTTGAGAATCAAAAGCATTTTCGTGATATTAACTTGTCGAATAGATTTCCTCCACATTTGATTTGGGCACTTAAAATTGAACAAAACATGCGAGTGTGAGCACGATATATTGCGGAGGTTCTCCCTTTTGTTTTTCAACAAGGGTTGTGTGAATGACGGGATATGTTAGCTCGCTTTTGTTAACTTAGAGGGCCTACCTTGTGGGAAAAAGTAATCACCCAAGGGAATGACCCAACTGGGAACACGCTAAAGCCAAGCGACTTCCACCTGGGATATAAGTGTGGATATTGGAACAAAGGCCAATATCACGAGGATTATTCTGATGAGATGGACAGCAATGGACTCTCGCCGATGTTGGATAATCCCCCATGAATGGAATGCCCAAATTAGAACCCTTTGTTTAGAAAAAGGCCAAAACCTTGTCTATCTTGTTGGTGCAAAAGGTCATGTCCTTTGAAGCCGCCCCACGTAACATGCGATCTTGTTGTGGAAATGGAAAGTATGCCATGGGAGATTCATGGGTACTAATGCTTGGCTGACCCGAATAAGTGAGTGTCGTGGAGGGGAGCCAGTGTGGTCAAGCATTTAGCCATTTGCACAAGATATGCGTAGCTAGATTTATCCAAGTGGGAACCCAACAAGGTATTGCCTCATCAACCTAGGAGTGTAAAAGTGCTTGGAAAGAACACATTGCTTGATCTTCAAAACATTTGAAAAATGAACATACAAAAAAACTTTGAAATTTCAAACACCTTGTGGGAAACAAATACCCATTGACAAACTTGCCCACTCTTGCTTTCCCTAGGAATCACATTCCTAGAGGTTTCTAAGTGTACAAGTTCTACCATCATTTTTTTCCAATAAGGATAAACATAGGGAACTTTTGCCCTATTTTCCTTGATTTCCACACAAAGGACCTTGTGGGATGAGAAAGAGAATGGGACACTAGACATATAGTTTGAAAACCTAATCAAGCAAGTGTCTTGGATAAAAAGAACCTCATTTAACGAAGATAAAGAGACAAATTGAACTTCACATGTGTTGTTTCCAATGATTTCCCGCAAGATTAAAATCCCAAAGCCAAAGTTCAAGAAAGTGAGTCTAAAAATCCGTGAGCAATGCCTTGAGATGCTCCTTGAAGTAAGGGAGAGACTTGTATACAATTTCTACAAAAAGGCCTCAAGGAACAATCCCGCATTGTATGCATTTTATTGTCAACAAAATCCCGAACTTTTTCAAAGGTTTGCATTTCTCCCATAGGAAGTCTAGCATGTTCTTCAATACCGAGGTTTTGTAGAAAGAGCCGCATCTAGGTTAAAGTTCAAGATCAAAGTTGTCATTCTCATCCATTCCTCCATCAACCAAATCTCATTTCATCATCAAACCTTTTTTGAGAACTCTAGAATCAATCATCACGCTAAACTTAGAGGGCTAAATCAACATCATCATACCTTGGCTTAACACACTTAGCCAACTTAGTCTTAAACCATTGGACAAATTTTCTTTGAGATAACACAACTTCTTAAAGTCTATTAGTTTTCAATCACATTGGCATAACACACCTTGTCAATTCATCCATTTGTGCAAGTTCCCTTAGGATAACACAACTTCCTAGGGAAAATAACTTCACAAACAATCTTTTTTTGACTTAACGCATCTAGTCAAATTATCACAATCAATCAAATCAAAAGCCCTTACAAGTTTAGCACATACCTTCAAAAAGTTCTTTAGAAAGGTTTCACTCACTCATCCCATCCATTTAACCCATCACCATTATCACCATCTTTGATCTTTTAGCTTCCCTAGTTCTTCTCTTTTGGACCTAAAGGATTAGGATCGAACAAATCCCTATTTTTTATGGTCCAAACAAGATCTCAATACAAGAAGGACATGGAGAATATCAGAGAAATATCAACTTCTATGGACATGAGTCATCTAAACACCGAAGTGAACCTAGCAGAATCAAGCAATCCCCCAAGCAACTCTCCCTTATCATCACAAAATCCTTAAGAGGAGAGTCATCAGGAGAACAACACAAATGAGGACATGGGGATGACACCAAATGAAATCATGGAAATGGTTCAAAATCTAGAGAACCACAAAGTTGTTAGTGCTATGTTCAAATACCTAAATACAATAGCAAGAGGAGGGGTCATGCCCCCTCCCGACTTTAACACAAGCACTAGTATAGATACATCCCCATTGTTCAACACAACCAAGAAGTAACTTGCACCACATCAATCATCACACCAACCTCCCTGAATGTGAACAAGGGGAGTTCCATGTTCTAGGAATTGCAAAAACACTACCTTGTGGCTAATAAAGAAGCAATCATCACCCCCACACTAGCTACATTTATTCCGAAAAGCCCATCTCACCCATACGTCCCGCTCACATTTGATAACCCCGCTGGTTCATCCTCATTTCACGCCACACCAGCCTATCAATTAAATATACCAACTACCCCACCGCATGAGGAAGTTGGCTTGTTTGGAATGACGGAAGCTATAAATCCTTTCTCATTCCAAATTGGTACATCATCCCTTCCCCTTCTTCCTTTCGCATCCGCATCACCTCTTGGAATAGGTTTTCCACCTTTACCCATCAAAAAATTTGCCAATCCAAGCAATCCGACCACCACTTTGAGCCCGCTTCTTTTTCCCATATCCTCACAACAAATTGCAACTATTCCTATCACCATGATTAATGCATCTATTGGTCCTCAAGTCTCCCAAAGCATGCCTCCTCAAGGACCAATTGTCTCAAACACCCCCCCGAGAACCCAAATCACAATCACCACCACAACCCCTCCGCCTGCCATGACAATTGGCATGATTCGTGCTCCACCACCAATCCCACCAAAAGCCAACACAACAAATTCAGTCACCACTCTAATCCAAACCTTCCAAAAGGCAAACCAACAAAGAGTACTACGGCAAAAGCAGCAAGCCCAAGCTCAAGCCCAAGCCCAAGCACAAGCCCAAGCTCAAGCCCAAGCCCAAGCGCAAGCTCAAGCTCAAGCCCAAGCGCAAGCACAAGCTCAAGCTCAATACCAAGCGCAATTGCAAGCAATCCATCTACAAGCCTACCAATAAGCCCTGCAAGACTTTTAGGAACAACATCAAGCTAAAAAATAAGCTTTATTGGCACAACAGTAGCTCGACCAACAACAAGCATTGTTGGCGTAACAACAGCTAGACCAACAACAAGCGTTACTAGCTCAACAGCAACTTGACCAACAACAAGCTTCATGGGAACAACAGCAGATGGACCAACAACAAGCGCTATTGGAACAACAACAGCAAGATCAACAACAGGCGTTCTTGGCACAAATGCAGGCTTACCAACAAGCCTTAAACACACAGCCAAGCTTGCAACAAATGCCCACTAGTACTCCTCCCACCATGCGCACTCCCCAAATGCCTTACAACTCATTCATCCCACCCCCCGATCCAAGCAAATATGTTGCAACACAAATCAAACTGCTCTCACAGCAAGTGTTGGACTTGCATGCAGGAAAAACCACAAGGACACCAGGCAACTTATGCCCTTATCCATTCGATAGAAGTCTCACCATGGTACCATTTCCAAAGGGATTCGAGATCCCCAAATTTGATAAATACAATGGAACGGGAAACCCTAAAAACCACGTCAGGGAATTTCAGGTGCACTACATGAAAGTTGCATATGATGACACATATCTAATGCGGCTCTTCCCCTGAAGCCTAACTGGTCCAGCTATGGAATGGTTTTCTCACCTACCCATGGGCATTAAAAAATTCGAGGAAATAGTGGAGGCTTTCCTTAAAATTACGCTTTTAATATGGGTGCGGATGTCAGTTTAGAAGAACTATCTGCACTCAAACAAGAAAAAGGAGAGTTATTCGCATCCTTCTTGCAAAGATGGTGATCCAAGGCCAATCAGAGCAAGTGGACTATGCCAGAAGAACAACAAGTTTGCACCATTATAGCCAACCTTGATAAAAACTTGGCATTTTACTTGAAAATGCAGTGCATCACATCATACAACCAACTAATTCCAAAGGCGCTCAACATTGAAATAGCCCTTATGGTGCGAGAAGGCACACCAACATTCAATCTACCACAGAATAACCGCCCATCTAACAGCTACAATGATAAACCTCAAACATGGTCAAGGAGCAAAAATATCATGAATGACGGCGTTGTTGACGCTAAGGTAGTCATCAGTGCTCCTAAGCAAAATATCCAAAACCATCTTCAACCGCAAAATCATAATCATAATAATGTGCAGACTAATGCGGTAGTGGCACAATCACCTTCCACCAATCAAGTCAACAACATTGGTAATCAAGGAGGACCACCTCCCCGCAACAAGTTTCCCCCCAAGAGGAAGTTCACAGCCCTTGGCGAATCGATTGAGTCTATCATGAAGAAACTGGTCAAGGAGAACCTAATCAAGATCTCTAACTTTGAACAATACACGGAGCCCATGACCAAACCGCCGTGGTACAATGAGAATCTCCTATGTGACTTTCACAAAGTCAAAGGACACACCACCGCTAACTACATGAGACTCAAGAATATCATCCAAGACCTCATCGAGGATAAGGTCATTAACATTGAGCAGCTGGCTGGAAACCAAGACTTGAAAATCTACACGAATCCGATGCCGAATCATAACCAAGGGAACAATCAGGGAAATAACCAAGGGAATAATAAGGGTAAGCAAAAGTATGCTAGTGCTAATCTAGTATACGAGGAGATAGTCAAATGTGTCGACGAGTTGGTCACTGTCATAAATATCAAGGGAGCCAACAATGATTGTGGAGTCACCACATGAGGCAGAAAGGTCACCATTGCTAGGGCACCTGCTAAGACCCCCATTACCAACACAAAGGCCATCCCCTATGATTACAATGTAATTGACTAGTTGAAAAGAACACCCACACAAATTTCCATCATGGAATTACTAAAAATCTCCGCCGCCCATAGATAGATCCATGATGAAGCACTAGCTGTGTCTACTATTGCTACCACCCTTGACACAGAGCAATTTCAGGCTATGGTGGGTAACATCGTTACCTTGAATCTCATAACATTTTCTAACCAAGATTTCCCCCCACAGCCATCTCATAACCACGCACTCCACCTCCAAGTCCTAATCCATAAAAAGAAAGTCAAAAGAGTCCTGGTAGATGGTGGTGCATGTCTTAATATTTTTTCACTGAAACTCATAAAAAAATTGGGATTCGCTGAGGATTCCATCAATAAGAACAAAAGCATCATGATAAGAGCATATGATGACCAGGAAAGAGTGTCTCAAGGCACTATCAAGATCCCCATCCAAGTGGGGCTAGCAACCATGGAAACAACCTGACAAGTTCTTGACCTTGATTTACCATACAACATCCTCTTGGGACACCCATGGATACATGGAATGAAGGTAGTGGCCTCAACCTATCACCAATGCATTAAGTTCTCATTTCAAAATGAAGAGGTTACTATACATGGGGATCCCGAACCTTTCGCCTACTGCAAAAACTTGGAAGCCAAGTTTTACAAGATCCCTCAAGTACCTAAAAATGATGAAGGACCATCCACTTCATACATAGACCCAGCTAATCTCGCCTCCACTTTTGTGACAGAGACACCCGCCATCCCCAATATATCCGAGATCAAAAACATGATACAGGACAATGGATGTGGTGATTATAGAATGAAGAGAAATTCTTTTGTTGTAGGAGAGTTACCACAATCTCCTAGGTCACATGGGCAACCACAATTGATTCAAACACCTGACCACACTAGAATGGAACCCTCTGGATTTCATAGTTGGGGGGATCTTAGTCAGGAGAATGTAGATGAGGAGGACATCACAAACACCCTATACCAAGATGAAAGACCCACTCCCACCCTACCCATGGAGGAAACAAATAGAGGGTTACAAATGATGTTCAACATGGGCTATAACAGGAATGAAAGCCTAGGAAGAAACAGTGATGGACAATTGGAGCCCATCATTGTAGAAAGAAGAATGTGAAACCTTGGCCTCAGCTATACCCCTTCGAGTATAACCATGCATGGAAGAAGTGTTCCTAATAGGGTAGTCAGGTCCTCTCCTCAGGTCTCGGAAACTAAGCTTAGATTACCCATGTCCACAGGCCTACCTCTCGATAACTTCACATTTGACATAACTGAGGTTTGTAGTAGCAGTGACAACGATCACACCATAGGTGGCTTACCTAGGCTCTTTAAATATTCCACCCTACTGATGATTAGTGCCTCACCCACTGAGCCAATCCAACGAACCCATCAAATCCACTTAGTGTACCCCCAACTCATCGATCACGACCAACGAGGACCGCCAATCCTAGACTCGCTCGTTCAAAAATGATGAGGCTCTCTTGAAATTCCTAGGACTAAGGGATACAATCCAATGCGGAGATCATAAGGCTGGATTCAACATCACACTAGATACATAAGCATACTATGGGGAGACGATTGAGTCCTTCAATCACAAAAGAAAAAGATCAAGAATAAGCTCAGAGTTATTGAGTGAAAACCACACTATGGCACTCTCTAACCATAAAATAGTAAAAATAAAGGACACATCCGATGGTGAAAACCTCCCCGAGGTGCCAGAGGATGAAGGATTCAATCTCCCCCCTACTGCTCTACACCAAGAGAAGTCAGCAATATTGGCAAAACAGTGCAACCCTATCAACCTTGGAATGGAAACAGAGCCACAAATCACCTTCTATGTAGAATCCCTCCTAGAAGAAGAACAAGAACTATTGGCAGCATTCCTAAAGGAAAGAAAGGTGAATTTTGCATGGACCTATGCAGACATGCTAGGCTTGGATCCTAAGGTAGTAGTTCATCATTTGGCTATTTACCCCAGAGCAAAACTAGTCAGACAAAAGCTAAGGAAAATGCACCCACAAATAGCCTTGCTTGTAAAGATTGAGCTGCAGAAACTTTTGGATGTTGGTTTCATATGCCCGATTGACTATTTGAAATGGGTATCTAATCTTGTGCCAGTCTCAAAATTGAAAGGGGGCATTCGCATCTACACTGATTTCAGAGACCTAAACAAAGCATGTCCCAAGGATGACTTTCCACTACCCAACATTGACATGATAGTGGATATGACGGCCGAACATGAGATGCTCTCCCTAATGGATGGCTTCTTGGGGTACAATCAGATAATGATCGCAAAAGAAGACCAACACAAGATAGCATTCACATGTCCTTGGGGCACCTACTGCTAGAACGTAATGCCATTTAGGTTGAAAAATGCAAGAGCTACATACCAAAGAGCCATGACATTAATCTTCCACAACATGATCCATAAAATAGTCGAAGATTATGTAGACGACATACTGGCTAAATCAAAGAAGAGACAAGACCATATAGCAACTCTAAGTGCTATCTTTGCTAGGCTAGAACAATATAAGGTTAGACTCAACCTAAAGAAGTGTGTCTTTGGGGTACAATCGGGAAAGCTGCTAGGATACATAGTTTCAATGAGAGGAATAGAGGTGGACCCGGCAAAGGTAAAAGCAATCCTTGAAATGGAAACACTAAGAACGTTAAAACAACTAAGAGGATTGCAAGGTAGACTCCTGTCCATTCGGAGATTCATAGCACAAATGGCAGATAAAAAGATTTCCTATTCACACCTACTTCACAAGGGAGTAGCTTTCAGATGGGATGACAAATGCGAGCAGGCATTCAGCAAAATAAAAGAATATTTACTTATACCACCTGTGTTGATGCCACCAACTATGGGGAAATCATTAATCCTATACATCTCAGCAACAACAGCCGCCCTGGGGGCCCTTTTAGCCCAACATGATGAAAAGGGAACCAAGCGGGCTATCTACTACATTAGCAGAACAATGGTGGAACATGAGCTCAATTACACTTCAATAGAAAAAGCTTGCCTAGCACTAGTATTTGCGGCTCAGAAATTCAAACACTACATGCTAATGCACCAAATCAAGTTGATTGCCAAAATAGACCCTCTAAAGTACCTATTGTCAAAAGCAGCACTTACAGGTAGAATGGCTAAGTGGGTAATGATATTATCTGAACATGATATTGAGTATGTAGAATGAAAAGCCATAAAAGTACAAGTCATTGCGGATCAGCTGGTAGAAGCTCCCCTCTACACAAATAACCCACTCATATCAGAATTCCCAGATGAGTCCCTTTTTAACCTTGGTGTAGTAGACCATTGGAAGTTATACTTTGATGGCTCTCACACACAACATGGATCAAGAGCTGGTGTGTTCTTCATCATGCCACAAGGAGACTACATACCTAAATCATACAAACTAGCATTCCCTTGTACTAACAATATTGCAAAATATGAGGCTTTGACCATAGGCCTCAAGATTGCAGCACAATGGTGAATCATGGCATTAAAAGTCTATGGGGACTCACAACTTATCATCAACCAAGTCAATGGTGAATACCAAACAAAGGATGATAAGCTCACACCATACAAGAAGGTCATAGAAAGCCTCAAGGAATCTTTCATCGACATTACCTTTGAGCAGATACTAAGGACAAACAATAGAGTGGCCGATGTAATGGCGACAATTGGATCCTTACTGGACATCCCTCGTAACATCTCAAAAAATGAATTCCTTGTAGAGCAACTTCTCATACCCACATTCAAGGTACTAGAGTAAGAATACACATGTGAACTCGTTGGTCCCAGTGATCTTTGGTATCATGATATATACACCTACCTAAAGTTAGGAATCCTCCCCACTGACATCATTCCGAACCTAAAACACACTTTTATCAAAAGAGCTTCACGATTCACCATCCTGGGAGAGACCTTCTTTCGAAGAGGTACCGATGAAACCTTGCTACGTTGTTTAAAACCCGAGGAAGCCTTGACTGCTCTAATTGAGGTACACAATGGCACATGCGGGTCACACTCAAGTGGTATGACCTTGGCTAAAATGTTGTTGAGAACAAGGTACTACTGGCCGATGATGGAAAGAGAGGCACACAACTTTTTCAGGAAATTCCTACAATGTCAATAGCATGGAGACCTTATTCATGTACCAGCTCAAGAATTACATCCCATTGTTACACCTTGGCCCTTTTCACAATGGGGGCTCGATCTCATTGGTAAAATATCGCCCACCTCATCCAATGGCCATAAGTTCATTATCACCACTACTGAATATTTCATAAAGTGGGTTGAAGCAATTCCCATGACCTACATCATGGGAAAAAAAATATCCAAGTTCATCCTGAATTACCTCATTTACCGATACGGTGTTCCCCAATCCATTATCTCTGATAATGGGACACCTTTCAAAAATCAGGATGTCCGTGACTTGTGTGAAAAATTCAAAATCCAACACTGTTTTTCCACTCCATATTACCCACAAGGCAATGGCCAAGCAGAAGCTACAAATAAAACCATTTTGAAAATCCTCAAGAAAACAGTCAATGACTCTGGTTGTGACTAACATCTATAGCTAAATCCCACCTTATGGGCCTATCGCACCAACATCCATACGCCAACAGGTCCCACCCCATTCTCTCTGGTCTACGAATCAGAAGCCATCCTCCCTATTGAGATCGAGCTCCTGTCACTAAGGATATCACTACAAAACCTCATCACAGATGAGGAATACAGGGTCACAAGACTCAATGAGCTGGAATTACTAGATCAAAGGTGCATGGATGCCCTTAATCATCTACAAGTGTACCAAAATCACCTAAAAAGGAGTTACAACAAGAAGATCAGACAACACACTTTCCAAGTTGGTGAACTTGTGCTGAAAGAAAACCAAAAGAACGTGCCAAATCAAGATACAAAAGGAAAGTTTGAGCCCAACTGGCTGGGACCCTTTATCATCACTGCAAGCTACAAATCAAAGGCATATCAGTTATTGACACCAGAAGGTGAGCCCCTGCAAGAGCCCATGAACAGTTCACATCTCAAAAAGTTTTATGCCTGAATCTTGCAAGGTATAGAGCTAGAAAATACAAAAACAATCAGAAAATGTCCTGAAAAACTGGTTACCTTGATGAAAACCTTGCAAATAGGCATCTTGGTGACAACAAAAATAAATAAAAATAAAAAATTAAAAAATTAAAAATACAAAAATACAAAAATCCAAAAAAAAAGAAAAGGATTGAAAACAAAAAAGAAAGAAAAAAATCATCCTCTAGTGAAAACCACTTCGGTGGCGCTTTGGGCAAGTACCTTGGTGAAAACCTGGAAAACAGACGCCAAGTGTAAATAAAGCACCTTCCCCATCTACCAAGATTTACATGGCTCATTCCATCACTCATTCATCCACTCATCTGCTCACATCCATACCATAGTCTATGTTGGTGTCTACACCATATCCCACCATGGAACTACTTGGCATTTCTAAGTTCAGTTTGTCCTACCTTTATCGAAGTAGTCTATCGCACCACACTGGGGGCATGTTCTAGCAACATCGGATCGGATTCATGTACATTCTCATGATCTTTTTCAAAATTCATCAGAAAATCCAAAAACATGTCAAAATCTCAAAAAATCTTCAAAAATTTCATCATTGAGTCTTGTCAGTCTTTCACCTTGTCGAACTACGTCATCTCTAAGCTTGAACATAGGCAAGGTTGATCTATCATCATCCCCCGAAACAGTTAGGGTTAGTCCTTTAGGCGTCCGTCGCATTGGCAATCCGTTTTCCCATCCATCCTTTCATTAAGTCAAATGTGTCATCAGTCGAACTACGTGGTCTCTGCGTGTATAACGTAGGTAAGGCTCATCTACGGATCAGCTCCCAAGACCCCTAGGCTAGGTCTGTAGGTTAGTTTGTTCGTCATAGATCTTGAAAATCCAAAAACATTGAAAAATGTGAAAATACCAAAAACAGCCTCAAAATTTCTAGAAATCCAAAATGGTGCATCCATTTCATCTTGCTTTCACCCGTGAACGTCTCACTCATAATAAAGTCAATCGTCACTTTCACCATTTGGTGAGTTAGTCAGAAACAAGTTTAGTAGGTCTCAAAGTGAGCACCTAATCATCAAAGTCTCAAGTCTAGAGCAGTAAGCAAGCAAGTTAGTCACCTCGGAGTATCAAAAGCTTATCACCCAATCAGTCCCATCAAACCGTGATCACTACATGTCCTAGGATGAAGCTTTCCTGCGATGGACATAAGCATCAGGTACTCGTCACAATAGTTAGTCTTGGCTAGCGGTACGAAGAATTTTAGCTTGTTTGTTTACTTTATCTTGGTCTTTTAGACTTATCTTATGTTACAATCATTCCAAAGACCTCTCAATGATGCCTAAACAAAACAGGTTTAGAGAGAAAGGAATGGGGCAACGATTATTATCTTTTTTATCTGCTATGCTTGTGGGATATGTTTGTAAAATAACTTAGTTGTGCATGTTTTGTTCAATTTTTAGGGAAGATATTTTAGGTATCTTGTTGACCACATAGGAAAGCTTGCTTTCTTGTGTTTTGGCCCAAGATATTTAGAATGTCTGAACTATATCCTGAATGAAGTATATATGCTAAGTGTGAACAAGAATATTCCTATCTGATTGTCGAGTCAAAGTCCATCACACTAGGTACAACACTATCCTGGTCCTTTATACCTTGATGCATCATACCTATGTGTATTATCAAACATAAAGCAATTGGCCCTTTGAAAATCCCAACTCCTAGTAAGCAATATCATCATCATCATCGGTAATAATGTGAACTTGTGTGGATCCTCCTTCCATCCATCTTATTCTTCCTATTCTTCTATCTCTACTAACATTTCTATCTAAAATCGGTGTGTTGTATCATAATATACATGAGGCTACCCATGGCCGATGACTATCTATACATCATCAGAATTGTCTACATCAAATAATTATCTTACGTCCTCTGATCAACAGAACCACTCCTCTCACATTTTATTGCGATCTCGACCAGAAAATCATACATTTCCGCTCGATCTCTTGAGGGGGCAATATACCAGTGTAATCCATCTGCTGGGGCAATAGTGGGGGATCTGAAAATCGATGAAATTTTAAACTTTGATTACAACGGTTATTCTTTGAATCAATGCAACAAGTACATTACTTCAAAGAGGGGCAAAATGCAAACATGGAAAATGTACAAGTTCGTTTTGGCACACCTGATCCCGATTACTGACAACGTTTCCTCTCAGATCAAATCCTCAACATTTCATCATAATTCTATCCCTTAATCTAATGAATCGTCATTTATCTGATTAAGTCTATCACCTCCTTTGATTAAATTAATCAATTTAATTTAATTAACCTTACATTGTTGTTTAATTAAATAAATCATTTTATTTGATTAAAATCTCTAAAGTCTCCTCATTAAATTAAATAAATTAAACCTTATTTGATTTAATCTAACACATTCCTTCTTTATTAAATAAATCAAATCATTTATTTAATGAATCATTTCCTCTCAATTTCTGACTTAAATCAATTCATAAATCTAAGTCTAAATTGTCACATCACCTAATTCTTCATTAAGTTAATCAAATCCTTGATTAAGTTAATCCTTCTCACTAAAATTCTCTAGAGAATGCAACTTGCACAATAAATCAATTACTTTGATTTATTAATTCTCCTATTTTCCCTCACAAAGCATCAAAAAGGGAATATTCCTTATTTGAATTCAAAAAGTCCAAGTGGACTTGGTCCTTCCAACAAGGCATTAAAAGCCTCTTACATGTCCTTGACCTTGAGCCAAGTGACATTAACTTCATTCATTTTCCCTCTTCAACATGTCATTTCTCAAGTTTGAAATGCCACCTAATTGCATTTATTGGCACATTGGCCAAAACTTGCACATTCCTCATCCAATCACATTTGGACAAGTGGCACAATGCCATTGGACTATCTTTTGTCCCACATTGCTTATTTTCACTATCTCTTCCAAGATTTGAATCTATAAATTGGGGACTCTTCTCCTCAATCTTCATCCACAACTCATATGCAAAGTTACTCTCTTCAAGTGAGAACTGATTTTGCTATCTTCATCCATACATTCCTATCATTTTCACATTTGCACCAAGGTTATGCTCGAATCTTTTTGGAGATTTGACCATTTCTTCATCAATCCACATTGCAACCATAGGAATTGGGAAAGGGCCAATTGCAACATATCATTGGCACCAATTCCCCCATAAGATCTTTAACTTATTTGCTTAATTAGGATTTAATTCAAGTTTCTTGCTTCATGTTCTTCATTTTCCTAATTTTAGCTTAATAAGTGGATTTCATGGGGAATCCTTCAAATCTTTACATGCATTTTGATCTAACACTAACAATGTTTGACTTCTTGGTGCATTTGCAGGTTTAGGGGTTCACAAATTGCATACCAAGTGGTTAGGCCCTGTAGAGGAGGAGATTTTCTATCCTTGAGTCTCGAGACAAAAAATAGTCTTCAAGGAGCAAATGGTCCTCAACTACATCAAGGAACTAAGCTTAAGTGATAGGATAAACAGGCAAGAGTTCTAAAATTAGAAGGAGTAGATCATAGAGGTCATTTGGACAGACTAGTGAACTCTTGTCCAATGATGACAACGTGGCACATGAATGACAACGCAATGCACTGGAATCCTAGAGGCACATTGTCATCTCGTATAGACCGAAAACCAAGAGTGTCAAATAAAATGGCTAAATGACTAATAACAATCTGATTGGTAATAACTCTTAAGAATGCGAGAAAATAATAGAAAGTAGAAAAACAAAAATAAAGCAAAGTAAACTAAATGAAATGTAAACTAAATAAAATATAGATGATAAAATAAAGGAAAAGAAATAAAGTGCTCACAACAACCCAAGTTATGAAGCCTCCAACAAATAAATATATCCAATACCTGCACACATAAGACCAAGGAAAATTGTTGGGACTCTTTAGGGGCTTGCCTCAGTCAAACCCTCGTTTCAGTGTTTCCACCTCCATGGACAACTAGATAGATATGTAGATAAAATATAAATAGATAGAAAGGTAGAAATGCATAGACAAGGGATGCGAGAAATCCCAAGATGCTCAAAGACACAAGACAATAGATAGATATCACTTGCAAGGCTTGAGGAAGCCAGAGAGAGAAGGGTTGAAAGAGCCAAGAGAGTTGCAAAAAGTGTTGTGAGATCTTGAGACTACTATAGCAAGCAAGAGGGTTGTGAAAGCTTGAAAGAAAGAGAGAATGTTGAAGAGAGGAGAAGAGAATTCAAGAGAGAAGCCAAGAGAGGAATGAAAATTCCAAGAGAGAACAAGAGGAATGAAAAGATAGATTTAGAAGAGAGAAGAGGAGGGAAAGAAGGTTCTCGAGTCATTACAAGGTGTTCCAAGCCATTTCCACCAACCAAGCTAGGTGACAAGTGGAAAAAGGCTTAGAAACGACTGTGTAATAACTCATTCTAAATTATTACTTTAATAATATTATTGTAAATAACACATGAATATAATCAAATTAAAAAGACATATAAATAAGTAGCTATAGTCAACCATAGAAACATGTGTCTAATTAAAATGAGACAAGAATCATATATTCAATTTGAAAGTCAATTACAATATCTAAGTTTGACTTGGCTCATAAGGCCTCAAAGTCAATACATTGTACAACTTTTACATCAAGGTTACATCATAGACTAAGATAGTCTTGTATACATCCAAGGTTCCTCTTGACGCTTGCCTCCACTAGTGGACAAGAACATGGTTGAAGCTCTTTACTACCCAACCGCGAAGCTTATGCTTCCTCATAATTCTTCCAACTTGAAGAATACCCAACCCTGCATATAAAGTTTAGCAAGAGAACAATCTACAAGGTGGAATCCGGTGTGTTCCTATACATCAACATGCATTTCTATCTACAAGTTAGAAAAGAAAATGCAATATCTATGCTAGGAATGGCAGAGAGAGTGTTATCACATAGTCCATACATACATAATGAACTGAATTGCTTGGCATAATGTTGCAACAACAAACAATAGGTTTTGGTAAAGCAAACCTATACTCTCTGAACTCCATCTCAACACTTGTCCTAAAAGGTAACTTTTATAATCAAATTATCTCATAGCAACTAACTACCCTCTAGAATCATCTACCCTTAGGTGCTCTAGTCTACTAGGTGTAGCTATTCTATTCAATTTATAATTAAGAAATAAATCTAATGGAAATTGATCAAACATTATCCATCCATTAAAAGCACTTGTCACAAGATTAATTTCATCGTAATTAAGTATTCATTTAGAATGAAGAAAATAGGAAAACAAAAGAAGGTATGTCACAAGTATGTGTATGTGCGTAGACAAAGGTCTACGTGCATACACATATATGTGCCTAATTAATTTATGAATTTTTGCATACGTTCTGAATTTAAAACCAATAGATCATATTTCTATCTTTCAAATAATGTTTTAGAATATCATATAGTCTATCAATTTGCATGAAGTAAAGAATTTTTAAGAAGTCTGTTTGAACAGTTTCCCACATACTATTATATTGTTTGTATCAACCATGCTATGATAACACACTGTTCTATTGTATTCACACAATTACTGTTTATCAGAACGATGCTACTTGCATATAAAAAAATCAATTTTTATAACAAAATAATACTATTTCAGCTAAACAATTACAAAACAATGTTGTTTCATCTTAACAACTACAAAACGATGCTTCTTACAGATAAAAATTCACTATTTATAACATAACAAGACTATTTACATCAAACAGTTACTTAATGATGTTGTTCACAAATAACATTCATTGTTTATAATAGAACAAGGTTGTTCACATCAAACAGTTTACAGAACAATGTTATTCACTAATTTACATTCACTATTTATAACATAACGAGACTATTTACTACAAAATGTTACATAATAATGTTGTCCACAAATAACATTCATTATTCATAACATAACGAGACTGTTTACAACTAACAGTTATAGAAAAACATTGTCCACAAATAAAAATCATTATTCATAACATAATGGGAATATTTACAAAAAATAGTTACAGAATAATTTTGTCCACAAATAACATTCATTGTTCATAATATAACGAGACCGTTTACAACAAACAGTTATAGAATAATGATATCTTCAGCTAGTCTCATATTGTCAAATAAATTCCTTTACAAAGAGTTTACAAGTTTGTACCAGTAGAATCTTGTTATTAGAATAAGGAAATTCAATGCTTCGTTCATAGAACAAAGTGTCCCTCATTCAAGGGTTTTCATCATATAAATGTTATAGAAAAATCCATTATGCAAAAACAATATATATATATTAAAAAGTAAGAAATCAAAGAACGACATGCTTGTCATTGTGAAACCCTGAGGTAATCTTTATGACATGAGACAAGTTTTAGAAGCTTCCAGGGTTCTAGAAATGCAACCGTGTTTTACAAAAAGATTATCAAGGAGCTGTGAGCAATCTGTTCTTTGGTCGCTCAGGAACAACTATTCCTTAAATGTCAGTTACTGTTTTTCCTTAACTACTCCAAGGTCAAATTCAAAGAACACCCTCTAATGGAGAACATAAATACAATCATATATTTCAACATGTAGTCTTGAACCTATAAGCATTTTAAATGTAGCCCATCAATCCTACAGATCGAATCATACAAAGATATATGGGACGTTTCCTGGTTTGTTCATCGTTCAAAATGAACGAAGTCATCTTATGCATTCTACAACCAATGCATTTATATGGCTTTTAACTTGCAGCCTAATATTAATCTCGACTTAGTTGATATGATTATCTATATTATAAAGAGAGGGTATAGAGCTATCTATTTGTTCCCTATGGAAAGATATATGATTCTCTGCATTGTTTCATATAACACACAACTTTGCAAATCAAAGTCAAATTCGATAGCCATAAAAATGGTGGAGTATTCACATGCAGAAACTAAGATGATAGTCAATAATAATGACTACTTACCTCATCCATGCTTGGATAGCTAGTTGATATGGCTTAAAGGCATAGGGATTTCCTAAGAAAAGGTGTTTGATAGGCCATGCAACTTGAAATGGGTCGATTCTACACTTTTTACTAGGCTCAAGGCCGTGTTCTTTTGCAGGAAAAAATATTTTACCATTACTACTAATAAAATTCGACATAATGCAAAAGAAAAGACTCCAAGTATTGAAGAGATAATACAAAAAAATCTATCATAGTCTCAATGAAATCGAGTTACCTTCAAATTGAGCTTTTTGCTAAGCTTGCTTTTTTGTTTCGTCTCTTAGCCGATTCTCTTTCTGGCTCTTCTCATCGCCACTGCCACTATATGTGTGATTTTTCTCTCTTTCCATAATGGTAGAAAAGATTCTTTTTTCCTATGCACATGATCTTTGGGGCCATTTCACTCATAATAGCATTAATTTTCCACCCCCATTCATTTGAATTTAATTACTTATTCATAATGCAGATTTATTCCACTTTGTCCATTACATTCATATTCGATTTCATCATAAACAACAGTGTACATTTTTAAATCAATTCAATCCTTATTCAATTTATATATGAAATATAATTATACAGATATCAAAATATATATATTTATATATGTATATATATAATATATATATATATATATATATATATATATATATATATATATGTATCTATCGTTTATTTAAATTCAAACTCATTTGTTCATTCCTATATACATGTGTATATATATATGTTTATATATTTATTTAGCTATTTGTTTATGAATGTTTAGATGTACATTTGTCAATATTTAAATAAGAATGGGCTTTCATTCAATTCATATAATGAAATTCTTTTCTTTTTATTCATACTTCAAAATACATTCAATCACTTTCTTCCAAATGCTCAATACACAAAATCAAGATAAACAATTTAAACATGGAATCATGGGTTTGATTTTTCCACAACCATTAGTTTCAATCATTGGAACAATTTGAATCAAGAAATTAATTTCTTCTATATGCAAATTTCAAATGCAAATCAACATGTCATTTGTGGTATGTGCTCTAGATTCCATCAAGCTTACTATTCAATCTGGCTAAATGATCCTACTTCAATCGTGTTCTCATCCTTCAACTTGTCACCCTGTAACTACACATAGTTACACTTGCAAAACCTCATTAGTAATGTTCAAATCATAATAATATATATAACAATTCAAAAATATCACATAGTCAACAGTGATCAACTTCTTTCAATCTTTTCAAAAATATCAAAATTTCCATTCAACATATTGAATTTCCTTAATAATTCAACTTATCATATTATAATTAAAAATTCAATAAATTTGGGTTATGACATCCTTTCGCTCTTGGAAGAGGGATCGTCTCAATGTCTATTTAAATAAAATCAAAGCATATATGTCTATTTCAACATCACATCAAATTGTTCCAAGTGAAAAAATCATAATATTTCAATCCAAAATTTTCAAGCAAAATTATCAAAGTCTCTTTCTTAAGAAAGCAAATGTGGAAAGGACCGTTCTATTTATTTTGCATCCTCCCAAGTAGCACTATCTTTAGAATATTGGTCACATTGGACCTTAAACTAGGTAATATCTTTGCTCTACAACTTAATGTTGTGTCTATCCAAGATTCTAATGGGCTCCACTAGCACCACTCCTAAATCTTGTACCTACAAGGATTGTCAATCAAGCACATGAGCTACATCAGGATGATATGGCTTAAGCAAAGAAACATGAAACAAAAATTATGAAGTTGAGCTAGAGCAGGTGGTAGAGCTAGTCTATAAGAAATTGGGTTAATCACTTCCAAGACTTCAAACGACCCCACATATCTTAGGGCCAACTTGGAAGACTTTCCAAAGGAAATGAAACTTTTATGAGGTATAACTCTTAAGAAAACTTTGTAGCCTATCATAAAATACATAAGGGTTTTGTTCTTTTCGGCATAACTCTTTTGTCGGTCTCTTGCCTCCTTCAGTTAGCTCTTAATGACTCTCATTTGTTCTTCCATCTCCTTAAGAATTTCAGGTCCTACTATGATCTTGTCCTTTAGTCTATTCCAACTAATGGGTGTATGACACTTTCGCTCATAAAGAGCTTCAAACGGTGCCACACCTAGGTATGTGTGATAAGATTTGTTGTAGGAAAACTCTAGCAATGGTAAATATTCTTCCCATTTATACTATTGGTACATACAACACATTCAAAGAAGGTCTTCTTATTTACCCTCTTTGTCTATCTATCAATATGAGGATTATAAGTCGAGTTGAAATTCAATTTGGTTCCCAATGCAACATTCAGGTTTGTCCAAAATGTTGAGGTCATCTGAGTGTCTCTATCAGAAATGAGTCTCTGGAACTCCATGCAAATGGAAGATCTCCTAGAAAAAATTCTTGGCCAGGGTCAACAATCCATCCTTAAGGTTTCCTAGAATGAAGTTCACAACCTTGGTTAGCTTGTTGATCACAACCAGGATAACATCATGCCAATTGTTGCTCAATGGAAACCCTTGTACAAAATCCATACTAATCACCTGCCATTTATACTAAGGTATGTCATGAGGATATAATAGTCCGACTGGATGTGCATGCTCATCCTTGAATTGCTAACACTCTAAGCATCTGGCTATGTACTCCACTACATCCTTCTTGAGGTTTGGCCAAAAGTACCAAGTTCTTAATTTTGCAATCATCTACGATACTCTAGGGTGTCCTGAATAAGGTGCATTTTTAACCTCCTCTAAAACCAACTTCCTCATGTCTCTAGAGTTTGGAATATACATTCTTCTCTGGTATCTCAATATGCCATACAATTTGATCTCATAACCATTGAACTGATGATCTGATGGGTTCTCTACTAGGGCACTTTTCACTCTCTCATAGTGCTCATCCCCTAGCAAATGTTGTATCACCTGTTGTCTCAAGTTAGACCTTGTCGAGATCATGGCTATTAGATTTCTTCATCTACTAAGAGAATCAACCACCATGTTCTCCTTTCCCATTATATACTCAATTCTGAATTCATACTCACTAAGGAATTCCAACCACCTTCTCTATCACACATTAAAGTTTGGTTGAGTAAAAATGTATCTCAATCCCAAGTGGTCTGTATTGAGTTAAAATGGATTTCCCAAGAGATAATGCCTCCACATCTGT